>JALIZF010001925.1:957500-1132500 GCA_029948255.1 Telmatactis stephensoni
TTAGTAAAATAAACTCTATTCTGAACATCATCTGTATCTCACTTACAGTTTCTTCAGTTCACAAGTGATTTTTTTGACGATTCTCAGAATCGACATAGGCTATGTCTTACACTCCGCTGAAGGAACAACTCTTTGACGTGGTATGTGTTGGAAACAGAGCAAATATATACATGCAAAAGGCAATTCTCTCTCCAACCTTGAAGCTATCATGTACTTGTCACTTTCCAGCTTGTGTTGTTTTGTGCCACGAAAATTTCATACATAAGATTAGCATTTTGATTGGTTTAGCACGTAATTCTTTGCTTCATTTACCCAATCAACAAAACACATCTAACAATCTTATGTCACAAGATTTGTTTCACGAAGACAGAAAGCTTTGTCGCAGTCATGAACTTTAGTATTTTAAAGGCATTAACTTGAATTTCTTAGGCCTTTATTTACTTTTCAGTTTGAAAGAATTCATCTTCTTTTGTTTTTATTACTGAGCTGATGGAAAAGAAGAGTAACTGAATTTTCAAACTTTTCTTCTTGCACAAGCGACTCGACCATTACTTGTCACTTGCCGTTTGTGTTGTCTTCTGCCACGAAAATTTCATATACAAGATTAGCATTTAGATTGATTTAGACATTACTTTGCTTCATTTTCCCAATCAACGCGACGCATCAAAAAATGTTAAGCCACACGATTTATTTCATTAGGCGATTGACAAAATCCCCCAATAATTTTTATATCGAAAGAGAAATGTATGTAAAACATAGAATGAAGTTTAAATTCTTTTGATTACAGTTTCAAATGCCATCTTTATAGTTTTTGTTTTGCTTGACTATATCTTTAGTGCGATAGCTGTGTTTTCATTATTTTCCTCGCCTTTATTAATATTACAAAATTAATTTTACTGTACATACATGGATCACCTTCATGATCATTTTCATCTGGACAAACCAACCCAAACCAACCCAAACCAAACCAAACCAAACCAAACCAAACCAAACCAAACCAAACCAAACCAAACCAAACCAAACCAAACCAACCTTAAGCACCTCTTATCAAAACTTTCAGTGCAGATATAAATATCATAACAACCAATCTTCATCCAAACACTGTCACTTCTCAATAGCATCATCTTAAGTTTGTGAATTTGTTTGATTTTTTTTTATCTCAGAGTAGGTACTTGCTATACAGAACTGTAATTAATGGTCGTACCTTTTCCTGGTGTTAATGAGCTGGTCCGAGGTTCTACTCTTTTTCCATAACTCAAAATCTGAAAGAAACGAATGAACTTGCCATAACAACGTACTATATCAACACAACACTACGACAAATCTCCACTTTAATTTAGTATACATCACAATTGGTGTCAGTACAAACGGACACTAGTCATAAGGTTTAGTATGAGCTGCGTCGGTGGCATGGGTGGTGTAGCGTTAAAACGTTCGTCTCTCACCACTGCGGTCCAACTGTCGTCGGGTCACTGGTTCGAAGCCCTGGGGATGCCACATGTGAGTAGAGTTTGTTAGATGTGTTGTTCTCTCCCTTGCCACAGAGGGTTTTTCTCCGGGTTCTCCGGTTTTTCCTCCCTCAGCAAAAATCAACATGTGAGTTGAGTGTTGTATGTAGAGTATATTGAATGTAGTGGTAGCGAGTGTGAATGAGTCTCGGAGATATTAGCAGTAAGGCTACTCTAAAATCCGAGGATAAACCAAAAGATTTGATTTGATTTGATGTGGTGTGGTGTGTGAAGACGAGTGTGTAGAAAACGAATGTATGGAAAATTTATAAATTCAACCAGGAGAACAAAACCAACAGGACTGAAACTCCGCGAGCTCATTATAAAATTGAGGCAGCCAAATTTGACGTGTTGCTGCGCATTGAGTTATTTTAAGACATTTATTAGAAAGAATTCAGTTCGCACTGGAAGCAAATGTATGAAAAATATTTCAAGGTTTTTAGCGCGCGCAAGTGGCTGATGGTCTAAAAATAGTCCAAATAAGGGGCAACTGTCCCTATTACGTGATACGCGTCTTAGTCTTCTAATTATGCTTTCTTGAATAGACTTTTCTTAAAAATGGCCGCCGCTCATTAGCACATATATATTTTTTCAACCTAAGACCTAACGATCCCTAAAATACTAAATAGCTTGTTTCACTTAGTAACTGTAACTACGCCTTAGGTTGAAAAAAACTTTTCGGCCGCCATTTTTGGAAAAATTTCAAACGCGTTTCACTGGGTTTCCTAATCCATCCACGTGATCAAATAGATAATCTGGTTGGCTTTAAAGGTCATTAATTATTCATGAGTCTGAGCTGGAACTATATTGTTTCATTCGCTCGTCGTCATACGGTTTTAAGAATAATGCTCTACATTCTGCTTTACAATCTGCAAGCTTACCGTGAGACCAGAAGGACCTGTAAGAACATCAGATCTCACACTACCAAAAGAAGTCTTTAGAGAACTACCGAGATGACTAAGGAGTTTCCGTCCAAGCGATGAAGATATCAATTCATCTCTCAGTTCGGTTTGTTGTTTGGAAGGTTTACGTTTTACTGGTGTCTTTATCGATCGTCTTCGAGTTGGAATGATTTTCCTCTTTGGCTTCATAAAAAAGAGCGAATGAGTAGGTTACTGAGAAAGATTTGATAAAGGGAACGTTTAACAAGCCCCTTGGTTTTTTGGTGGATGGCAGATATCAACCACCTAACTAGATTGCCGACGGACAATGAAAGCCTCTCTACAATGACCAGTCAACAACAATTATCTCCCGATACAATGTGTTTCTTACTACAGTCACCTATTTGCATTAGCCAAACTCTGGCCTCCCATAATTAGTCGCTTGTTTATGATCCTCACATATGCGTTTTCTTACTACTAACCATTGGCTTGCGGATTTCTTCTTCAGTGTGCTTTGGCTCTTCAGGGCGTTGACGTTGATCTTCTTGAATGCTCTTTATAGTTTCAACTGTTGCTTCTTGAGGAAACGTTGCTCGTCTTTGAGAGAGTTCTGTGAGTACTACGTAATCCTGACATGGAGGTGCCTCGCTGATTACTCCGAGCTCAAGAAGAAGTCTAGTAAGATCGTTCATATCGTTGATTCCTGTTGATAATATGTTGATACTAATGTTATTACAAAGAGACAAGGGGAAGGAAGGGGCAGGGTTGGAGGAACATATAGTGCCATCCGTCTACCTGTGGAAGACAATTTCCGTGAGAAAAGGCACGAACGTTGAATTTTTTTAAATTCAGTTTGCTTCCAAAGAAAGATTCATAATTGACGGCTGTGTGTCTTTGTGACTTTTTTTCAATGGAAAGTTTTGTCTTAATTGTTTCTGGGGGCAGGGCCGTAGCAAGGGGAGGGGCAATGGGGGCGCTCGCCCCCCAATAATTTTTCAACGGTTTATAAATTTTTAAATTTTTAAATTTAAAGTTTTAAATTTTAAATGAATACAATATTCAAATGTCGTATATATAACCCATTGCTACAGAATTTAATGTAAAAAGTTAATACAGTTCTAAGCTGACCATGTCGACGAATATTAGTCGGGACTGATGGAACTGTAGAATGGTATTCTCTTAGATATGCTGGGCTGTATTTAAATTCACATTCCAAAGGAATGATCGAAGGTCAGCCCTGGTCTCTGAGCTTTCGCCGTCATCTTCAAACAGACTCCAAAAATAACAAAATTAGTAAAAACTTATGAAATTACTTAATATTCTCACTATTCACAACAGCGAAATGTAATTTTGTTACGTTGCTTTTGAATAATTTTCTAGATCTGATTGATGATTGATGAAGTTTATACCTTCTAGATCCGTCTGTGGTTAGATTCGTATATCTTAGGGACCGGTCATTATTTATCGCCTGGGGGGTGGAGGATTTTAGGGGGAATCACTTGATTTTTGTCGGGGAAAATGGGGAATCTGCACTCGTTCAATATCATACTGGAAGGGATGATCACAACTGATAAACAATAACTCTTGTATCGAGCGAGCCGTCAATTCTTATCTTTGAAATACAGTCCAAAAAGTATGCGCTGAGCGGCTCGCGCTTCGCGCTCGCAAGTAATATTCCATATCAACTTCATGGTTGAAAAGTGGTACTTTTTTCGGGAAATCTAAAGATGGTACCTACATTGCTATTAAAATACAATCGAGCTCTTGACGACTGACTACATCACGTTTCGTTCCCCCACAAAATAAGTTGAAAAAAAAATCAATTTTGTAAAAAAATGGCCAATCAGTTTTGCAAAGTGGCTCGCACTTTGTGCTCAATGTAGCTATATATATCACTGGCCCAAGAGAAACATCCCAAAACAACTTAGAAACGGTGGTTGAGAACTCCTTTCAGTACCGAAATTCGTGCCGAGCGGCTCGCGCTTCGCGCTCGCTGTAGCTAAATGTTGTATTCTCCCATATCACCTACAAAAAGATCAGGTTATGAGTACGATTTGAACATCAAAAAACATGCAAGTTTGACTACGGCCATCCAAACGAAGGCTGCGTATTAACATTGTTATCATTAACAACTACTTTTCTGGTGGAGGGGGGATCGTCAAAAGTACAGTCCTCATTAAGGAGATCATCAAAATGCTGGAGTGAATTACAGGGGATCAGATGAATTTCACTGAGTCGCAACAAAAATCCTCCACACCCCCAGGCTCGCGAACAAGGGGAGTCACGTGCACGCTAGGACCCTACGGATACGCCCACACATAAAGCATCACGTGGTGCAAATTTACTTTTGTCATGTGACTTGAAATCCCGAGAGCCCCCCCAATAATTTAGACCTCGCTACGGCCCTGTGGGGGTGAATCTCAGGTCTTCAAAAAGATCCAAAAAGCATTATGACGACAATTGTGAAAATGCTTTACGAATTTTCTTTCTTATTCAGGTATATAAAATGAGAATAGCTGAATGACTTAAACAATAGCTCATATCAATCTTACGCTCCAGTTTCGTCAAAGTTTCCTTCGCAGCATCCGGCTTGTCAAGCGGCGTTTCTCGAGGTAAAGAAGCGAAGTGGGCCGAAAATCCCATTGACTGCGAAGGAGACTTTAACTTTTCCCCGACCTCCACTTTAGACCTTTGTTCCAAATCAATAGTAATGATGAAATCTGTAATTTTCGAGTGAGTTATGAAATAAAATGGATTAAAAATCGTATAACCAATTCTTAAAGTTGTAGTTTATGATGCGATCTTTCAAATGCTCTGTTGAAATCTTACCAAAAAGTTCCTTGAGATATAAAATGGCTGCATTTTGTACGGCCTCATCTGTGTCAGCGAGTCTGCGAACTACGGCCAGTGTCGCCTCTTTAATTTTTACTTTAAGCTTGCGTAGTGTTTGAACAGCAAACTCACGAATAATTGGGTCGTCATTAAATGTTTGCTTAATCAGCTCATCAATTGTGAAGAACTTCTCCTCATCTGACAGTCCAATTTGACTAGAAACAATCAGAGTTATTGTAATAAGTAACAACGAAAACTTAGGAGAGCAGGATTATAATTAATAAAGATCAGATGACACACGATGAAATTTTTTCTTCAACATTGCATGTAACCAAGAGAGCATAAATAAGAGAGGGAAACTTGTTAATGGGGCGCGCGCCGTGAAGATTCCCATCTGTGCTATTTTTAGTAACCGGATGCAGTTGAATTTTCGTCTTACCCTACTCCTGTGCGTCATAATTTGACATTTCCGGACCCACAGAACCGTTTAGTACAGATTTGAGTTTTCAACGACAGCATTAAAATGAAAGTTATCTTAGTTCTGCTCTTGTCCATATTATCCACCATCAAAAGTGTGTACTTTCTGATTACAAAGGAACGATTTTGATGAGAAAAAAGGCAAAAACGTCGAGGATTTTGTTGTGTTTTTGAAAGAATTTTTAGCGGAAATGCAAGCGCTACTGACGCATCACACGTCATCGAGCGCGCGCTTAGGTTTATTCAAAAATATGAGAAAAACTGGTTTGTTTTTATAATTTTTTTGATGCATGTTATTAATTGGACATCAGATGGCTTTTTCTAGAATAAACTTGGTATCGATTGTGTGATGTTATGAAGCTCAAATCGCAAAATTCCACTCGTTCAATTTTTCGACACACGGGAGTAGGGTAAGACGAAAATTAAACAGCATCCGGTTACTAAAAATAGCACAGATGGGAATCATCACGGCGCGCGCCCCATTAACAAGTTTCCCTCTCTTATTTATGCTCTCTTGATGTAACACAGGTTTGCACCGTATGACCACCTCTGCAACCTTTGTGTACAACATTGCTCGCAACAATTGCAGGTTTAGGAATGAGTTATTTTGCTTCTGCAACGCTGCGCACAACATTGTAGGGGTGGATACACGGTACCACTGTGGTGCACACAATGTTCACACAATGTTTCAGAAAAAGTTGTGTCGTGTGTTCGGGCAATCAGTACAAGTAGCAGCAGTAGTAGTAGAAGCAGCAGTAGCAGTAGCAGTAGCAGCAGCAACAACAATCTCGAAAGTCGTGCCGTTGACGCACCACGTCATAATTGTTGCTGTAGTTTTTCGGTTTTTCACAGAGAATCTACGCTATAATAACAAAATGTTACCTTTCAATTGCACAAAGGTCATGGCAAATTTCCTCAAAGTTTTCCACATCGCCTTGCGATAACGCATCAGTGATGGCATTTAAAACTTCATTAGTTTTGATTTTACCCTCGTCCTTCTTTGCGTACCAATTCCTTTGGGAAATACGCAAAAGTAATGCGTGAATTTCCGAATCGGAAGGCTTGATATCCTGCAATCAATAATCAATAATCAATAACCAATCATCAATCATCAATCATCAATCATCAATCATCAATCATCAATCATCAATCATCAATCATCAATCATCAATCATCAATCATCAATCATCAATCATCAATCATCAATCATCAATCATCAATCATCAATCATCAATCATCAATCATCAATCATCAATCATCAATCATCAATCATCAATCATCAATGGCATAGATACAGTCACGGCATGGTGCAGTCATTTTCACACTAATATGAATACTGCTCTTTTATACCCTAAACTTTAACCCTGGCCTTACGTGATTTTTTCTTACCGAGAGGATTCCAATATCGTGAACGCTGAATTCTTTTTCACTTTCTTCTTCTTCTTCCTCTTCCTCTTCTTCTTCTTCTTCGCTTTCTTCTTCTTCTTCTTCTTCCTCTGATTCACTCTCGCTAGAAGTGGAGCGATAGTTTTCATCTCTTTCTCCGTAATCCAGCTCGTATTCAACGGTTTCAGGTTCCTTGACCTGCTCTTCAGTTTCTGTAACTTGCTCCTGATCTTCCACCTCTGATTCTTCCTCTTCTTCTCCCTCAGACATTTCCTCTACAATAGCATCTGGTTGTCTGAGTTGAAACATGATAGTAGTACAAATTAATTGTAACCTCCATCCGAACCACCCTTATGCTATCTCACTAGCGACGTACAAGACAATGTAATAATTGTAGACGAAATGCTTTTTTCTCGGACATAAAAAAAAGGCTCAAAACTACTTTACTCTGTTCTTGTGTTTGTGCTTGAGTTATTGCTCTTCTCACTTGAAAAGTAGCGATTTACTTAGTAAGCGCAAATGCAAGTGCAAAAGTATGGAAATATTCTTGCACCGACGCGCTTGCGCTTGTCTGTTCCGCTTGTATTGTTTGACGTCGCTAGTGAGAACTAGGCTAAAAAGTGTGGTGTCAAAAGACGACTCGCGCAGTTTTCAGGTCTAGAAACTTCCGTATGGTCGCCCCACAATTTTGCATGAAGTCCAGCGAGGTTATTACCAAGATTATAAAGTCAGTCCAATAAAATTGAATGAAAGAAGAACAAAACCGACTCAAATTGCATCTAAATCGCTTTTGACGGTTCCGATTCTAAATTGATGTGGCTTGTTCGATCGGCTCAACTATCCTACCATCAACAACAACATCTTTATTTGTGCCCATAAAGTTACAATATGATAATGAAAGAGAAAGTATATTGAATAGTTAAAGGCACTGGCCCTAACAAATAACTAAAAGCTAAAAATCAGTTAGGACCATACAAAGTTCATCTTCATTAATAGTTTTGGACATCTTCGGATCCCGCTTCGGATTCAGAAAGTGTCCACTTAATTGAGAAGCCCTCTTAATAGCAGTTAAAGCAATGTGGAAATAACACTTTCTAGATTATGTAAAGGAAAGTAGGGGTAGCCGAGCGGCGAGAGCACCGGTCTGTCATCTTTGTTGTCCCAGTACGATACCCGGGGTATCACATGTGACTTGAGTTTGTCAGTTTGTTCTCTTCCATACTTCCAGGGTTTTTCTTCAGGTCCTCCATCAGTAAAAACGAACTAACAAGCTGAGATTTTTATGCATAGAATATTAAAATGTAGTGGTAGTGTGTGAGAAGGTACAGTATCGTATCCCCCATTTCGTGCTCAAGCGCTAGACACATTAGACGCTTAAATAAACAAGTGGACGTAAAAGTAACAAATGCATAATGAATCTTAAAGAAAGGAAGACACTTTTTAAGTTGTAACCTTACTCTGAAGATGGCAGTCGTACTGCCGAAACTATGTCAGCAAAAATTATTAAAAAGTGTCGTCCTTTCTTTAAGATTAACTTAAATAAACAGTTAATAAGTTAATAGTGTCCCATTATTAGAGGTGTTCCTTTAATAGAGGTGTTTCAAGTAAGGGTTCTATTGTATATGTACATACATAGCAGCCAATGTCTTTCTTCTTGCTCTTATTTCTTCTATACGTTTTTTTCCCGTTTGAGATAGTCCAGTTGGGCGCTTTTCTGTCTTCTCTGATGCACCTTTAACTCCTTTGCTTGAAGACAATTTGGGTGTCCGGTGGGTCATCCTTGATTCCTTGATCTTTTTATAAGCAAGCTGCATTTTCTTACGAGCTTCTGAAATATTTCACCGTGTTAAGTTGCGGGGAAACTACCATACGATACATAATTTATTGGATAATAAGGAAAGGAATTTCAATTGGTAAATGAATAAATAACGAGTAGAGAGACAGAGGAATAGCCGAATTAACATTAGAGACGGAAAATGGACGGGAAACTCGTCTTCAGACGGATAAATCGGTGAAGGACGAGTCTCCTGTCACAAATTTATTCCTTTATTTTCTCGTTCAAATTACAGGCGTTTTACGTTCATATATTGGACGAGAAAATTACCACGGATTTTTAAGGCCGCTACACACGAGGGAACTTGCTCCCACAACACGCTCCTGGATCATTTTGTACTGCAACCAGTACACACAAGGGTGCATGTTGCGGGAGCTTGCTGACGGTGTAATAATTTGCTCGCGGAGCTTGCTCCCTTGTATTTAACTAGTTTAGTATCAGGGAGCTTGAGCCGGGAGCAAAACTTTTGTTGCGCCACAAAATTTTTTGTATGAAATCGTTGGTACACACGAGGGATCTTGTTGCGGGAGCATGTTGCGGGAGCATGCTCACTCATTTGTACCGGCCTTTAGTCTCATACGAGTTTCCCATCTCTAATATAAACCCAGATAACAACATTAAGAAACACTTATTGATGTCCCAGTGGGCCCGGTTATTTGATGGGCAATTAACGCTAATTAATTAATTGGCTAAAAAGATTTAATCCGGGGTTAAGGCTAATGGTACGGTCTTGCGAACAACCGAGATAAGGCTTTAGAAAACATCTTGTAATCAACACCGCGTGCGACCAACAGTATCAAAGATTGGTATAGAGAAATAGAACAGATTCTATATGACTGGAAAAGGCGCAGTACGACGACATTTCCCGGCCCGTAATTGTATGCCGAGCTGATTGTGGGCTTCTAGTTGTTGGGGCTCAATCATTCCCTTGAGATTGAAAAGGTATTTATCCAAGATGGCTTGCCGTGTCGTAATTGGGCAATTGTCATTTCCCAAGATGCATTTAATTGAGTCTGGAAGTATTTAGGGTTCCCCTTTTCGCCAAGTATTAGCCTCGATTTCGGATAATATTTCTTTAGAACTTCAGTAACAGTCCATGGAAAGGTAAGAAATGCAAATGAATTGACAAAACAAATACTTTAGAATTCCACGTGCGCGCGAGGTTTTACCCAAGTTTGTTTTAACAAAAATAAAATTAAAATTAAAATAGCTTACGTGGAATCAAAGCAGAACTGGGGCCGGTTGTACGAAGGGTGAATAATAGCGCTATCTAGCTGATAAATCCTTATCCAGCGGATAAAATCTATACAAAATCTATACAGTGGATAACTCTTATCCGGTGGATAACTTTATCCAACCTTCGTACAACCGGGCCCAGAACTTGGAGTGTTTTCAGTACCGTAATTGTGAGGGCACCTAAATCCACTGTAGATTTCCCATTCGTACAAAACCTGCTCTGTCCCGTCGCAAGCAACGAGACTTGGCCATTTGATAGCGTGCATGTCGATCATTTTTCTGGTGTGAATTCTGGCATGATGACCAGTTTAGATCAGTTTTTTCGTATGGTCGTGAAAATGGCACGGTCAAGTCACGGCACGATCACTGCACGAATTTCGAATGTTTTTGGATGCGCTCGTGATTTCACTTGAGTTTTGAACATTTTATGACGTCATGAGTGTCTTAATAAGAGGACAGACAACTCAAAACCATCTTCAATTCGTTTTTACAACAATTATTTTGAGATAAAAGTTAAAAAATCCTTTTCAAACAGGGCAACAGAGCGAGCGCGTGCGCCGAAACGCGTCAGCAGTGTATCTGTCCTCTTATTGACACACTCTAATCAACCAATCAGATAGCGAGATTAGTATCAAGTGTTGTAAAAACGAATCGAATTTCGAATGTTTTTGTATACCACAGGGCGCAATCCTTATCACACATATACTGTATGAAAACTTGCTGCATAATGTCCGGTTGCGAGTGACTTCTTGACCGACACTTACTTTTCTTGATGAATTCAAAAGGATCTTCTTCTTCTTCTGTGGGGGTGGGTGTCTTTCTCTTCTTTTTCTTCTTTTTCTTTTCTTTCACTACTCTAACAATTTGCGGAACCATGTGCAAAGGCACTGGTTTAGTTTTAATAATTTTTCTAATGACGGAGTTTGGTATGTAGCAGTCAGGAGCACAAGGCCAGAAATGAGGTGGACGATAAAGTGCTTTCTCTTCAGCTCTTGATAAAACTCTCTCTTGAGGTTTCACTTTGTCATCTTCTTGTGAAACTGATTGCTGTATTGAACACTGAACCAAAGAAAAATAAACATAAGAAGAATTAAAAGAAGAATTGCAAATTGATCTGAGCGCTGTTTTCAGTCCAGGATGGGGAGAAGGGGGAAGAAAATTGCAAATTTAAATTTTGTTTATTTGGTTACAAATGTTTACGTTAGTTTGGACTGTTTTTCAGTAGCCTACGTAGCAAGGTCATCTTCCCCTAACCATTAACCGGGCTATCTCTCAGTCACTGAATTTTTTATGGGAAAATATATTGAGTTTTTGAGCGCAACTCCAGACCCGAAAAAAGTAGGCAAAGTGATCATCTCTGCCGTCTGCCGTTTCCCGTGTGTATGATGCTTAATCTCTCTTAACTGTTACCATGAAAATATTTCGAGTCTTTTAATGTTTTAAAATGTAAAGTTAGATAAGGAACTTTGTTTTTCTGAGCTAATACTTCTAATAGTCACTATAGAAAGCGTTACGAAAGTACATTTATGATAAGATAAAATATAATAAACACTCCAGGATTGTCTAGAAATGATTACAAAGTCCAAGGACTTCGAAATCATTTCCTAAAAGTATTTTAAAGTGGACTTCCCGGGGTTTCAAAGTTCATCATGTGACCTAATTCGAGACACCTGGTTGGCTGATTACCTCATGAATAATTTATGAGTCTGAGAAGAATTTTTCAGGTATTCTGAGATGACCGTTTGGATGTAAACGTTCAGCATTTACTTGCTTTTATGTTGATTTTCGAGAGCAGTTAAAAATACTTGCTGAGAAACCGAGGAAAAGACAAACGGGATATACGAACCGTATAAGATTATAATGTATCTACATTTTTTTAGGTAGACTGTAATAACTTAGGGTGTTTTCCATTTAGTGGAACCAACCGGCCAGAACGGCCAGTTCTTAAATGGTACATGTCAATACCTAGCTCTGGCTGGAATCAGCCCTAAGAAATCAGGCTGTTCTGGCCGGTTGGTTCCACTAAATGGAAAGCACGCTTACTTTACTACCACCATGTTGGATTTCTAGCTTGCCAGTGGCGTCCATAAGGCTACTGGCTCTAGATGCTAGAGAAGAGCGCCTGCGTTGATCGGTGCCTGATCCCATGGAGAGGCGTGAGGCAAGTGTAACTCGAGAAAGAATGGAAACGCGACGAGATGCTTTTCGAAGCCAGCTAAGACCGTCTTCTTCAATGTCAGGTGTCAGTGGCTCGAGGTCTGAATCTTCTTCCTAGAAAACAATTTTTGAAAAAAATATAAAACCCTTATCCTAAACTTATCTTTTTAAAGTTTGGTTTATATTTACAGTGTGAGCAACATAAATAACAATTGCTATAATATGATACAAAAGGATCGTTAAAAGCTCGCTGAGATCTCTAGTTTCAGTCAGCACTTTTTCTACTCTTTGGGACAAGCGTACTGTCATAAATGTTTTGGACTATCATTTTCTTCACAAACGCTTCAGATTTAAACAACAAGTACAGACAGGAAACTTAGACCCACATAAAAACCTTCAGCAGGCGAATTTGACGTGTTGTCCCGCATTTGAGCTATTTTTAGACCCCGATCAAACGAGAGTTGATGCAAGTCGATGCGCGTGTTGACCGATACCTTGCATCGTCTTGCGAGCTCTTTGAGCGTGCTCAAATCTGACCACATGTACAAGTTGATACAAGCTTTGAAGCGTTTGAACATTAACCACGCTAAACTTTACAAGTTGTTTTCTTTTAGTTTTTAGTCCGAATTTCTACATATTTCCATTCCTACAAATACTTCAAACAAAAAGAAAACGAATTTCCCCTTGTCCTTCAGCCGTCTGATTTTTGTTGAGAGATTTTGAAATACTTGCATTGACTTGCGTGGAGCGGTATTCAAACGAGACTAGCAAGTCGCAAGTCAAAACTTGCGTTGACTTGCGTGGAAATCCACGTTTTGGTGTTAATCGCGTCACTATTGAACGACTTACCTGGGGCAGATCCAGGGGGGGAGTCCATAGGAAGGTATGGTTGTCGGTCATTTCGTCCGGCAACCATGCATACATTATTTTTTGTAAATTCTAGCATTTTTGAACGACTGTAATTCCCTCAATATTGATCCGATTAACACAAAAATTCAGAATTTTGATTTGCTCTATCTGGTATGAGTCTTGTTGTGCCATGATGAAAATTTGGGGGACTCGTAACCAGTCCTCACGGCATAAAATCCGGGAATAGACCAAAAAATAAACTTGATGAAAGTAGATAAACATCTTATCTACTAAAGCCCGATGGTAATTACATGTAATAGGTCAAAAAAATGACAAGTGTTTTTAAAGTTCATATCTGTGTGCCAATATGCTAGCTTATTTTCGCACTTTTCTTTGTTATTTACCTCGCAATTTTAAATTTGCCGCGTTATTAGCGAGTCAATGGAGCGCAGCAATTCGGTTTAATTATCAGTTTTGTTCATTGTTTCTGAGTTGTATAAATGAGAATAATAGTAAGAGTAGGACTGAACACAAACAACAAATATGAATAAAGACACTTAAGGTATTTTCCATTTAGTGGACCCAGTCAACTAGTAGAATTCTTTAATTATTCGCACACCTC
The DNA here is from genome assembly GCA_029948255.1 of Telmatactis stephensoni. Classification (NCBI taxonomy): domain Eukaryota; kingdom Metazoa; phylum Cnidaria; class Anthozoa; order Actiniaria; family Isophelliidae; genus Telmatactis; species Telmatactis stephensoni. Next base: position 971,283 of record JALIZF010001925.1, read on the forward strand.
GTTTCTTAGGACTTGTTCCAGCTAATAATATAATGTGTCGACTCCCATATCACACGACAAAGCCAGCACTATGCAAATAAATGGAAATGAGTTTCAGACTCTAAAATTAACGTATGTGCGGACAAATTGTACCTAAGTTGGATGAATATCATCAAAAAATTTATTCTAGACGAATGATTCCGCTTAATGGAAAATACCCTTAATGACTCTAAAATATCTTCTTCAGTACCTCTTCCCAAGGGCAGGGTGGGGTCTCAGGTGGTAGTAACGGTCGACGCTGACTCAGTTCCATAGGTAGTGTGGGTACTATTTGGGGGTCGTACCAAAATTTCAAATGGTCGTCAAACTGCACGTGTCTTTCCGTCATCTCATTGTCGAAATGCATCTTGGACAACATCTCCAAATATGGACCAGGTAAGTACTTAATGAGAGGTACTAAACTAATGTGGCATTGGAAGCCCACGAGAAGATCTCCACGGCAAGTCCCAAAGCACACACCACACAGTGTGTCATCAAAACTTAATTCCCTGACAAGCTGGTTGTTTAAGTTCCAGATCTTTACACTTTGGTCTTCGCTTGAAGTTGCAAATAACTGCAAATCTGGACAACATGACAGCTAGATCGAAAAACAGTTAAATGTTATAACAGAATTGCAAAATAACGCGCGCTCTGATTGGTTAAATTAGCGTGAATTAAAAGTATGGTTAACACCCATGCAGTTGTTATAATTGTATATTTTAATTGATTTCTGAAGAAATAAGCCAAAAACCAATAAAGCATATCTTATTTGTATTGAGATCATTGTCTACTATGTTTTAACTTGTATGTTTATTTATTTAAAAATTTATTTAAAATAGCCTTTAATCTGTAATTTCTGTCTTTTATATATTATTTTGAGAGCGCTTAGAGCAGCACTGGATAAGCGCTTTATAAATTGTATTATTATTATTATTAGGTAAGAGCAAGATCTTGAGACGATTCGATACCAGTAGCTTTTTATAAGTCAGTTGATGTTCTATAGTGTACCCTGCAGAGAATCCCATTTCCTAAAAATGTACATAATCAATACTAATTAGGGTCTTTTAAACTAATTGGAAAATGCGTGATATTTTAAGCAAAAGGAATATCGAAAAATCCGAAGATCCAAAGTAAAAAAAGTTAATAATGACTCGCAAATAACAATCCGATTATCATAATGTCATGGCTGAAAAAAGGTCCATAACTATAAAAAAGGTGAAAAAGGTGAGCAATTTTTGATATTTCACCCGGTTTTCTATAGTAATGACATTGATTCGAAACAATTTACGTACTATAGGAGTCGGTTGTACAAAGCCTGTCAAGCCTGGATAATTGTTATCCACCGGATAAGAGCTATAAATCTTATACGCTGGATTAGGATGTATCTGTCAGGTAGCGCTTATTCAGGCTTCGTACAACCGGCTCCAGCCTATTAATTGGATAGTCCCTCTTTACCGATCAGTTGCTAGTCGATCATATTTTTAAACATTTTAAAAAATGTTTGTAATTATAATTATGTTAATACGCTAAGTGCTCGTTTAGACTTTACGTAGCGTTAAATACCGTTATTTTGATTTTGTGGTAATGGGTTTGATGCCCCGCTATGGATGCAATTAAGCAAAGCAGGTTGAGTTCTGTCACGGGACGAGTTTAACATGACTTTCGGAGTAGACATTTATAGAGACCGAGACAAGAATTCATTCGTTAACATGAGTATTGTCTACTCGGGACGGCATTAAGGTCCGTTTTCGTCCCCAGGCTTTCGTAATGAGCCCTGGACGAAAAATAGTCGTCCATGTAAATTTTACATTGCATGGAATATCTGCGATTTGCAAATAAACTGTTTGATCTATTGAATCTGATCTATATTCAAGTTAAAAATATCGAAACTTCCGTGTAGGTCTCGAGATAACCATGACGTTACCAATAACTCTTTAGTTAATGATGTCCTCCCTGCTGAGAATTCCATTTCACGGTCAAGAAATGTTATAATTGAAAATTGACAAGTACCAAATTTATTATTGGTGGTTAGATTCCTATAAGATCAGATATTTCAGCAGGTCGGAGACTCTTAAAAACAAACACTCTGAGAAAGGATTTCATTTGCTTAAAACAGTATTATAGTGTAGCAGGAAAAGGTTCACTGACGGATACAGTTCATTAGTAGAGGTTAGTAAGGTCCTTCTTAAATAACACCAATGGTAGAGTACACTAAATAAGGTACATCAATGAAGTATAGATGGAATAGTTTAGGTGTCGGCGTTTAAAGATGCAATAAGGAACAAATAGAAAGCTGTAACACCGTGAGAAAGTACTTACATAACTGATTGGCTCTTCGTCGAAGTCTTAAGTCCAATTTACACGACACACACACACAAAAAAAAACCCGGCAAGGCAAGGATGATCTTCGGCAAGGATGAATTTGCTTTTTGTACGGAAAGTGATAAAATTCTATATTTCAATGGCACTGTTCTGGCTTGTATTATCTTTATAAGCAATGACAAATCATACAGTACCGTTTAAATATAACATTTTATCATCTTGCGATCAAAAATGATTAGAAATCACCCTTGCCGAAAATCATCCTTGTCATTCCGTTTTTTGGTGTCGTGTAAATGGAGTGTTCGTCTTTTACTTCGACGAAGGGCCAAGGCTGGAAACGTCCGTACTCTTTTAGTGCAGTATAACATATTTCCATTTATTTCTTATTGCTCTAAGGAAGGTATATGTACGCTATGACTCGTTTACATTTGTGCGTTTTCGTTTGAAACACGTACTTTTCGATCAGGCATTTTAGGCTTTCCTTTCCGTCCACACTAAGCTAGACGGGGTGCGGTTTTTTTTTCGTCTAAGGTACAGTAACTGGACGAAAAAACTCAATTTGATCCGCCAAAGTTTGTTAAAGTCACTTACTTCAGTAGTCTTACTTTAATCAGCCTGTTCAGTCAGGCAGTTTGCTTGTTTGCTTGCTTGTTTTTGCCAGGGCTGGAGATTTTTTACTCATTCAGATCATTTAGGTATGTAAACCCAAACATAATGTTTTGTTATTGATTTCCTTAAGTAAAAAGCCAAAGAGCGATGATGCAAGTTATTCTGATGTTAGCAGTGTTCACTTCTGGCTTATTAAAATTCACGGGTAAGCGCGAAGAAAATACTTAACTGAAAAAGTCTCTCTGAGTGTCTTTTTTATGGTGACCAGCCACAAGAGAAACTGGAGTGATAGTAGGTATAAGTGCAATGTACACAAATGACATTTAAAGCCGTTTGGAATTCAGTAAACTAAAACAGGGAAAGCTGAAATCTCTGTCTGAAGTGGGACTCGATCTCACGACTACTGGGGCATGTCCAGAGCTAAAACGTGGGTATTGTTATTCAGTTTAATCCATATTTATACGCTTTGGAGACTTCTAATTGCTGGGTTTCATCCATTCCTTTGGGAATTCAGAAGACAATAGAGCAGTAGTCATGTTGGATGAACAAACAAGTGACGCTAATGACAAATCTTTTGTTGAATTCATCCAAAATGGCTGCCGTGACGTCACATGCAACCCAAGAATTATAGCTAAAATGGCCTGTTTATAAATAATTCACAATGACATCGAACAAGATTTACATATACAAATACATACAAGTGTACAGTTATTAGTTACATATCGATAGGAGCGAATGCAATTGGGATACATCAATTTTGTAAAAAGTCGCACTTCAAAGCCTATTCATTTCGCTTTCATTCATCAATTTTATATGCAGTTGGTGACCCTCAAACCAGCGTATGTGTAATGCTGTCCATATTTTCTGGTCGCGACAATCCAGAGTGGTGCGTTTCCTCTTCAACACCAAACTACGCCAGCATTATGCAGCAATACAACAAAGCAAAAAGCAGCAACCACATCCTGTCTGCTGATCAAATGCCAGCCAAGTTGGGCTACAGGGGATTTCTTGTTCGCGAGAACGGCACTAAAACTGATATAGGTTTAGTTATTGTTACTCAAACAACACAACTACAACAGATGCTGCTTCAATCCATTCCAAAAGACAAGAAGCTCAAACCTAAATTCACCTCAAAACTCTCAGCAGTTATTGAGAAAGGAGTGCAGCCACGCGACCGGACGACAAAGAAGTCTAAACGCTATGACGTGGTCTACAACCCTGCAAGTTGGAATCAACCAGACGAGGTCCGTCTTAACAACCATTGTTATAACTACGCCAGTGACGTCAAAGCTAACGGTTACAGAGTTGCAGAGCCAGGGATGGGAAGTGGACATCCATATGATGAAATAAGCGACCAAAGCCTTATACAAGCTTGTGAAAGCGATGGATATCAGTTTGTGAGTGATGCACGTCATGGTCCCGTCCCTGTACTTGCCGATAACGATAGACACCTTGTTTCACTTCATGTTATTGACAGTAAGTAGAACATCTCATTACAGACATGTATCAATTTTTGCGTACATTAAGAAGCAAGTATAAATCAGTTGATTAGTGCCCGGCTTTCGGAGCGAGAGGTCCCAAATTAGATATACAGTGGCCTCACACTTGTTTCGACTTCTTTCCATTCTCTGTAGCTTTAATTAGTTTTAAATACCCTTAAAACGGAGCACTGATTGAAAGAGGAGGGAAAAGCTAAGAGCGAGCCGTGGGCTTCCTGGAAGATCTGCTTGCTATAGGAACTTCCGACGCTAAATATTAGTGGGGCTTTTCCTTCTTCATTTCCCGGAAATTAATTGTTGGGCATTGGGAGAAAGAATGAAGCTAGAATGCAGCTAGCCTAGAAAACGGACATATCTATCATCAAAAGCTTTTATATGGCTTTCGTGGTGTAGTGTTCAGTTTCACTGACCCTGAACATTTCAACTGAATTAATTGACTGAGTACCTGCCTGCCTGCCTGCCTGCCTGATTGATTGATTGATTGATTGATTGATTGATTGATTGATTGATTGATTGATTGATTGATTGATTGATTGATTGATTGATTTTCAGGTTCATATTCACGTTTTACTACAATCTTGATCAAAAACTTAGATCTCCTAGCTAATCTTTTGTCGGTGACAGATCGCTCAAGAAAGATGAATACCCTTCAGTTCTCCGTCCCTCCAAAAACGTTTATTTTCTTTCCTTTGGGATTTGAAAGTTGACTAACTAATATTACTACTGCTCAATTTGTACATTTGCAGTTGATGAGTATGACTACCATTTCTACCGTCAAGATACCCGTCCTCGAACCCAATGGTCGCACAAAGCAGGTGAAAGTGAAGCAACTAATAGAGATTCAAGAAACCGAGCTATCGCAGACCCGAGAAATGCAGCCGTTCCGGACGAAATGCCATATCATTTTGCTGCTTTTCTTTCAGTGGACAGAAGGACAGTTAGACTAGGAGGACATCCACTACCATCTAACACCAACGAGGCAAACAGCAACAGCAATAGTGGCAGCAGCAACACCGGCAACGACGGCAACTCCTGTAACAAATGTTTGCAATGCTGCGTTATATTGTAAAAGAATTTATAAAAATAAATATAAAACTTATTGTACAAAAAATAACCTTTCGCAGTTTAATCTTGGTAATACCTGAGATATTTCTAGCTTAGGCTGTTTGGTCGTTTCAATCTGTTTCTTTCAGTAAAAACTTCATAGTTTCGCCTGCAATTGCTCAGAACTGAGAAGTCTAGCTCAAATATTTGCTACATTACATCACTACATCACTAAAAAATTGCTAAGAATTATTTGCTACATCACTTGTAATCTTTTCTGTTCCTTTAAGCCTGATTTCATTTCGGATCGCTACGATCGCCAGGATCGCCCAAAAAGTGTTCGGCGATCGCAGCGATCAAATGGAAACACAACTCCAGCGATCGCAGCGATCGTGGCGATCGCGATCGCCGAGATAGAATTCGAATTTTTTCTACCTCGGCGATCGTGGCGATCGTACGTGGCGATTATATGGAAACTACTCTCCAGCGATCACAGCGATCCTGGCGATCGATCATAGCGATCAAATGGAAACCTGCAGGCTTTACTGTTCTTCGAGCGATTAAAGTACCCATAACACCTAATTTGAAACTTTGCTAACATTTCGTCACGAGTTGAAAAGGTAAATGGTTTAATATTCTTGAATGAGGATGCCTACTTCTGTATTTATATTTGAAATTTTGTTTTTAAGTTTTGGAACTAAATGTGTTTGAGTGAAGCAGCAAAAACATTCTCCGTACTGCAGTGTATTTCAGCAATGAAAACGGTTTGCAAATGGAAAACTGGTAAGAATTATCTCTCTATATATATGGTATTTTTAATGATTTTAATAATTCCTGGGTTGACGTCAATTCATTTGCATTTTTAGAATTCAAAAGCTTATAACTCAAATGAAGAACAGAAGAATTTCTGAAGCATCGCTTTATAGAATTTATTACCTTGCATAGATTTCTCATTGTCCCGAGACTTTAATTGAAAAATTTCGGTTTTCGCACCGTTTTCTTGAAATTTATGAGTAAAGTAGAGAAACTGGGAAATACCAATAAGTAATTATTCATCGGTGGTTAGAGTCATGAATCATATTTCACAGACACGTCAGAGTAATTTTTTCGAAAATGTTTTTGACTATCAGAAATGCTTTTCCACTGAAAATCCCCGCCCATTCCATGGTCAAATAAATTTCATGACTACTTTGAAATTGAGAAGTACTCAGCTATTTACCGGTAGTTAGATTCTTGTAAGCTAGGTCAGATATTTCAGCAGGTTATATACAGACTACAATAAGAACCAGAGTTTGATAATCCCCTCTATAAACTCTGTAAGAACGAGCATTTTTAGAACGGAATCATATTGCTGAAAAGGTCTTACAGAGTAGCAGCACGGTACAGTGACGTATGCAGCTCCTATATGCTAGCTAGTGAGTCGTCCTTTGTAACTATTAGTCCAAGAAAGTATTCTGAGCCAGTTGCAGACCCTAGTCGGAAAAAGGATGCCTTTAAGTAGAAGTCAATCTGATTCAGTCCGCCGGCCCTCTGAAAGATTGACGATCACCCGTAAATTAAACTTGCCTATAAAATACATAGATATTGAAAATAACGTGTGCTTCAAGGAACGGGCCCCTGGATATAATGGGATTATTATAGGTTTTCTCTTATAAATGCGCAGCTGAATAATCGCTATTAAAAATGTCCATCATGTACGAATGCTTCTAATGTGCGCGGATTCTCCAATACTCATTTTGGTCTAAGCTCCTATGTTCAATGATTTTGAAAGTCTTAATATTTATAATAAGCAATAAATAGGCCAAACTTCTTGTCACACTAGGTACACAAACACACACACAAAACAATCTACAATCACTAAGTACATACCCCATTAATTGTTGCAGTATGGCCTTCATCTTTGGAATGAAACAGAAACTCAAAGTGTTTTTCCTTTGCATAAATTTTACTGGACTTCTCAATGACACTGGTGAAAGGAACACATCACAGATGTGGTTAATAGACAGCATTCCGGTGATATAAAGCCCGGTTTTCACGAGCGACGGAAGCAGAAGCGTAAACAGCATACACAGACTCGGTGTTGCACTGTCCATTGTCTTTGTTCACACTTAGGTGAGAAATGCAACACTGCGTCTGCGTATGTTGCTTACGTTTCTGCTTCGGTCGCTTGTAAAAAAACAGGCTAACAGTTTTCGTGTAACTATGAAAATGACATGGTTACAGCGATTACATTCTAGAGTAGATTTCCTATGATTGTGAAAACGGTACCGCAAGGTCGCGGCACGGTTACGGCAGGAATGTCGAATGTTTTTATAGATATCACGGCATTGACACGGACACAGCACGCGCGCGGTTCGTTTCACATTCATACGAAATCTGCTCTAAAGACAACACGGCACTAATACGACCACGGTCCGTTTCATACTCATATGGAAACTGCTATATATGAGTGGAACCTATTCAAAGTCCCTATGACATATATTATGACATCTTTTTTTATTTTTAAACTCAGTTCTTGCCAGAGAGTATAGTGAAGATCTTTTTATCTTATTTTTTATACTTCCATATTTTCTGAGATATAATTAAAGGTTTCAAATTTCAAATGTGATGACATAAATGGATTCATCATTTATAATACAAAAACAAGATGACTTAAAATACTCTCAGTTTTTCATTTCAAAATTATTGGTAAAGCCTGTTGATTAGTGAAAAATCTGGTAATCAAATTGAAGACCTCTTTTTGTAAAAGCCATGAGAAGCTGGTGGTGTTGCCTCCTTTTACGTCATCTCATTTGCATTTTGAAATTTGAAACCTTTATATCTCAGAAAATACGGAGGTATAAAAAATAAGATAAAATTAAAACTTTTACTATATTCTCTGACAAGAACTGAGTTTTAAAATAAAGATGCCATATATAATTATATGAAATCATATGTCATAGGGACTTTAACTGACAACAAAGGGTCGAAGAAAGTGGCTGTAATATAGATGGATTCACATTATTCCAGTTGTTTAGATACAGTGAATTCTTGCCTAACGGACACCTCACTAAGACAGACACCCAACTAAGACAGACACCTCTCTAAAATGGACACCCATGGTTGGTCCCTCCAATCATATATATTCTCTGCATTCAAACTCCTCCTAAAATGGACACCTCTCTAAGACGGACACCTCTCTAAGGTGGACACACGCTGACGGCCCCGATGCTGTCTGTCTTAGAGAAAGTTCACTCTATAGAGATTTGTCCGTTATAGTCAAAACAAGTCAAAACAAAGTGTTCTTACCACAAAACTTACAAATGAATAGCAAATTTACATCATGCAGTACAGAACAAATTGACAAAAATATTGGTAATGATTATCAAGAATCGAATTACTATAAAGCTAACCGAGCTCAGTAGAAAACTCAAATATTTTTCATTGTAGAAAGGTTTCCGTATTAAAGAGGTGCCTGTAATGAGGTTCTCATTTTATACACAAAACCAGCAAATGAACAGTGCAGGCACAGTGACGAATAAGTATCTGAAAGTATTTTGACGTACGTTGTAGATGAAGAGGACGCGAAAGCAGATGTTGTGGCGAACAATAAGCGTCTTCACAGAATACAATACACCGATATATATCTGTCATCTCACGTACCGTTCTTGCATTACGCGGTGTTTGTTCTGCTGAATATGTCTAATAACTGTTCACTGAAAAAGAGGTCTTAGATTCTTAGCTATAATCAGTCGTTCTGTCGGTAGTATTTTGTGTCTGTCAGAAGGCTCAGTGCAAAAAATAAACGTTTACAATAAACAAACGGCTAACTGCATTCACTGGATGCAGTCAATGAGTTTAAAAACGTAAAGGTTACGTAAACTACAAAATCTGAATGTAATAGTGAACGTATGGACGGTACTGCGTTACGTTCAATCATCTTACCTGCACATAACTACTTTAAAGTCACTCATTACCATACACACTGTACTACCAATCATAGCGATATCACATGGTAATGTCATCAGTCGAACCTCTGACCTTGGTTCAATATCTATCGTCATGGTAACGCGGTGATGAACTGTCCATATTCGTATGACGTTGTCTGTTCCTAGGGATACCAGACGGTCACGCGTTCCGAGATAGTCACGTGAATTGATGTGACCATACGAAGAACAGAGCTGAATCACCTTGCCTTGATGAGCTTGGATGTTGTTTTTCATTTCGACCCCTGGACAAATTACAAACCAGCCCCAGTCACAAATACAAATTACCTCCCAATTAACGACGACCAGTCACAAATACAAAACAACCCTCATTAACGATCAGTGGCAAATAAAAAACAACCCCTGGCCTAATTAACGATCAATCACAAATACAAAAACAACCCCTAATTAACAATCAGTGACAAATAAAAAACAACCCCTAATTAACAATCAGTGACAAATAAAAAAACAACCCCTAATTAACAATCAGTGACAAATAAAAAACAACCCCTAATTAACAATCAGTGACAAATAAAAAAACAACCCCTAATTAACAATCAGTGACAAATAAAAAACAGCCCTTAATTAACAATCAGTCACAAATACAAAACAACTCCTAATTAACAGTCACAAATACAAAAACAACCCCTAATTAACAATCAGTCACAAACACAAAAACAACCCCTAATTAACAATCAGTGACAAATACAAAAACAACCCCTAATTAACAATCAGTGACAAATACAAAAACAACACCTAATTAACAATCAGTGACAAATACAATAACAACCCCTAATTAACAATCAGTCACAAATACAAAAACAACCCCTAATTAAGGATCAGTCACAAATACAAAACAACCCCTAATTAACAATCAGTCACAAATACAAAAACAACCCTTAATTAACAATCAGTCACAAATACAAAACAACCCTTAATTAACAATCAGTCACAAATACAAAACAACTCTTAATTAACAATCAGTCACAAATACAAAAACAACCCCTAATTAACAATCAGTCACAAATACAAAACAACCCCTAATTAACAATCAGTCACAAATACAAAACAACCCATCTTTAATATTTTGTACTGTTCTTGTTTGTTCTCCCAGTTCTTCGCTGAGTCGCGTCAGACTTAAAAGTGTTTACGGACAGTTTAGCGTCTGATCTAAGCCATGTCAATATGCATGGGATAAGACACCTAGAATTATCGCTTTAATAAAATAGTGCTAATTAATAGTTTCTTACCTAATCCGTCAAGTAGCGAGATTTGCCCATTAAAATGACCAGCGAAAAGGAGACCAGAGTTTAGCTCCAAGTCATCTTTATCTAAAGCGTGTTCTGCATTTAATAATGCAATACTACAGACACCTTCATCCGGGCATTCTGTTTGCCATAACTGTGTCGCACTGAAACATTCATAAATACTTTATCAATAGAATTGTGGAAGGATGAAAAATTAAGGAAAGAAGGAAGGAAGGAACGACGGAAAGAAGGAAGGAGGGAAGGTAGGAAGGAAGGAAGGAAGGAAGGGAGGGAGGGAGGGAGGGAGGGAGGGAGGGAGGGAGGGAGGGAGGGAGGGAGGGAGGTATAGGTAGGTAGTTAGGTAGGAAGAAATGTATCGCGAGCCAATCCAGATGAATGAACAGGTGAGTGAACATTAATAAAAAAAACAACAACAATGGAATGGTTAGATTTAGGTTATTGACTAGCGCGAATTTTATCAATGAATTTTTCTATAATTTTTTATATATAGGTTGTTTCTAAATTGAGGACATCAAAACGATAAAGAAAACGGGAGGTAATGGTGCTAGTTTCGGTGCCACAATAGCTCGAAAAGTGCCAAATTCCCCCTTTTTGAACGAAAACACAGATCACCAAGTTTGTAAATGGTTGCAATAGTAGCCTTTCATATATGCTCAAGTAAACAAAGTATCACAAAAAACAACGTGCCTTCACGTATTTGTATTAACACTAGGCAATCCCAAGTGCTTACGCGCGAATCGGACGTTGATTTTGACGATTTTTCACGATTTTCTTGGACACCTGTTACATCTCGTTCGCCATATTATGATATTTAGAACACAGGAGGCCCGGTCAAAATTCGGTATTAGTGTGCTCACAAATGTTATTTGCTCGAATGTGCTAATACACTATCCTTGTTTTGTAAAACCCATGAGAAGTTTGCAGTGTTGCCTCCTCTTACGTCATCAAATTTGCATTTTGACATTTGAAATCTTCATATCTCAGAAAATATGGGGTAACGAAAACCAGGATAAAAAGACCTTCACTATGCTCTCTAAAAATAACTAAGTTTGAAAATAAAAAAATATGCGTCATAGGGACTTTAATGAAGGCCGAACAAATGAATGAACGGATGAATGAACGAATGACGGCGTTTTTGCGATTAGGTGTATGTGTAAGTACATTTTGGACTGATAATTTTTAACGTTTGTATACATATCGTACCATTATCAGCTGTTATTTTAGGAGGTTGATTTATCATAATGGGGATTGAGTTTCCCCTGTCAATACCCTTTTTGCTTTGTTGTTGTTGTTGTTGTTGATGTTGTTATTTTTGAAAGTAAAGTTATTATAAATGAATGAATGAATATATGTGGGTGGCATTGTTCGCCGAGCGGCCTTTCACCGCTTTTGTCCGGGTTCGGGTCTCGGCTCGGACATCGGATCATATGTGAATTGAGTTTGTTTGATGTGTTGTTCTCTACCCTGCCACGAGGGGTTTTCTCCGGGTTGTCCGGTTTTTCCTCCCTCAGCAAAAATCAACATGTGAGTTGAGCGATGTATGAAAATATTTAATGCAGAGGTAGTGAGTGTGTGTCAGCAGAAGAATAGCCACTACGTGGATCTGCTGTAGAAAATTATTTATTTATTATTATTTCTTATTTATTTATTTATTTATTTATTTATTTATTTATTTATTTATTATTAATGAATGCATGATCAATGGCAAAAACAGATAAAATGAATGCATGGAAGCAAATGAGCTTGGAACCGGAAGCGACTAAATCATAAATCAGAATAAAATATACCAGTAAAAGTAAGTTTAAAAAGTGCAAAAAACAAACCTAATCAGTAACAAATGAAAGTTATTTACACCCGATTTCAAAAGAGTGCGAACTTTCGGAATTTGTTTTCGTCGACCGACATTCACTCGACTGACATTCACTCGACGGCTTAGTAGCCAGGCACCAGCAGCTAGAGCGCGGTCGACATATTTCCTTGATATTCGATCCATAGATTAGTTGATGGTATATAACTCTCCAAAGGTCGTCTGAAAAACTTTTGTTTGTTTGTTTGTTTGTTTGTTTTGATTCGATAAATATCCGGTTCACACTGTGCGTGGTTACTAAGCCGTCGAGTGAATGTCAGTCGAGTGAATGTCGGTCGACGAAAACAAATTCCGAAAGTTCGCACTCTTTTGAAATCGGGTGTAAAAGTCGTACTTACCAACAAGGATTTGTGTCGCAGTCAAACACCAATACACTTCCATTATCGAGTACAACATATAACTTTTCAGTTCGTCTATCATGGCAAAAATCACCTACATTTATGCTTAGTGTAGTAATAGGTAACATAGTTGTTAGCTCATAGCCGTGTACCGGTGATATCAACCTTATCCCACCATCTACGGCATGCACAACTATACGGGACGGATAATTAGGGCTAGTAACTCGCATGAATCGAGTAATCTTTGAGCTGAGACTCGTGAATAGAGTGTGGAATAAGTTCATATGCCAGACTTTGATACTGTGCTTGGAGTGGTAGAACAACTTTTCTGAGTCAATGAGTTCCATTCGTAGGATTTCTTCGCCCGTTTGTAGGCAGAATGTTTGGGTGAATGTGTCAAAGTTCCATATGCGTATTGTCTTGTCCTTGGAGCTCGAAATAAGCAAAGGTTCCTCTGAATGAATCACCAGACTCGTTATTGAATCACAGTGGCCTGTAATGTTTAATAGCATGCTATTACCCAATTGCAGTGCAATGGCTGCAGGTTTTAATAAGCGACATAAGGCGAAGTAGTAAACAGCACATGCGCGCACAGACACAGTGCTGCCAATCTCGTCCTCAGAATTTACGTTCCTCTTGGTCAGCGACCGAGAACCGTTTCTCGCGCCGGCCAAGAGGAACGCAGGCCCTGGGGACGAGATTGCAATGCTGTATTTATCACAGGTGTGAAAAAGACAAGAACTGTAAGAGTATAGTGGTTACTACTTACATGCATTGTCTGTAAAAACCAGGCTTAATAAAATTGAACTACAGGGAGCACTCCTACTAGCTGGGTATCTACGTTGAACCCAGGCCATAATATTCGTTTAAAAACGTTTGTGTAATACTGCTCTCAAGGAATGGGGCACAGAGCGCCAAGGACAATCAATTTGATCCAAATATAGTGTTTGTTGCATCGAACGCGCGCAATGTCCGTGAAATGAAAACAACAACAACAAGAACAAACAAACAAATAAAAAAGGTCAAGAAATTGCATTTGTTTATACAGGCTGAGTTTTGCAGCTTAGAGCTGATGCGGGCCTATTTTCTCTCACACTCACTACCTCTACATTAAATATTTTGCAAACATTGCTCAACTCACATGTTGATTTTTGCTGAGGGAGGAAAAACCGGAGTACAAGGAGAAAAACCCTTGTGGCATGGCAGAGAACAACACATCAAACAAATTCATTTCACATGATCTCAGCGCTCGAGCTGGGACTCGAACCCGGACCACAGCAGTGAAAGGCCGGTGCTCTCACCACTCGGCCAACCATGCCACCCAAGCATTACCATATACACCTATTTCTAAAAAGGTTGTCGTACGAGAGGTCTCAAGCCTACGCGACAAGGCCGAAAAGAAGTATGGGTAGTAGGCAGAAAATTACTCTCTTTTCGGGTTTGGTCTTGATTTTAGCACCAACAAGTGAAGTTCTTTAGTGTTTAAGGTCAAGGAAAGCTATTTTGAGTTGTCGTATGGCTGATTTGTGTGGTTTTATAGCTTTAGTAATTTCTACCCATACTCCCTTTCGGGTGAGTCGCGTAAGCTTTTGCCGACAACATTAATTGAAATACGTATATACAAACGTCACTTACCGATAAACTGAGTCACCAAAGGCAGGTTAGCCAATGTAGTACTCCAGGCTTTTATAGAACCATTCCTGTCACCAGTAATGAAGTACTTTGAAGGATTATATAGAACACACGACGTGAACGAAATGTCAAAGTTCTTGGTAAATGAGATATTACATTCATAATTATCTGTTCTTAAGACTGCAATTTTTTCATTAGAAATTGCCAGCACTTGATTCAGCTTTTCGTCGACGTATAGAATCTTTGTCCATTCTTCCTCGCAGAAAGGATAGGTTATGACCTGACCTGGTATCAGTGGGTCAGTTTGTTTGATTGGAAAACTCCATATCATTATACCCCCAGAGATTCCTATAGAAGAAAGAAGATTTTCTGCTGAGAAGAAAAACTTGCGGAGTTTAGTGCGACGACTTTTCAAACAAGACAAAATTTGCGATCAAATTGTAGGATGTTCAAGATCCTCACAAGTCGATTGCAAGTTGCTTTCGTTTGGTGGGGGCTTTGGCTTGTTCACACAACTCAATAGTCGACTTCCGAGTTACACTTCGCTTGCAACATACAAAAGTATCAAGACGAGGCTATGTGCATAAAGCTCAGTCATTCGTAACGACAAGCGTTTTGGCATGTAGCCTCGTTCTGAGTCTTTTATATGTGGCAGGTGAAGCATATCTCGCAACCGGACTATTATTGTACGCAATTTGTAATGGTCGGTTGCATGTCCAGGACCTTATTCAGCTGCCAAAAAGATATGTCAGACAGTTCCAAGCAATCACAGTGCTAGAGTATAAGGGCTGTTTATATGGAAGCAAATTGTCACTGGTAGCCTAGATAAGGATATTGTTTTCTTTTCTCTGGATACAAGAAAACAAATGAATTATCTCTGCTACTAGGGACAGGCTCCCTAGTTCTTACCCGAAGCACTACTCACAGTGGACTTATAGAGCGCGCCATTTTCGTGAGTTCAATAGCGCTGATCAAACACAAAAGCATTGAAATCGACTGCAACCCTTGTTTACGATAAACTTGTTTGTTGACAGATATCTTTTCTTTTCATCCTGCGTTTCTTCCTTTTAAACCTGAAAGTTGGTTCAGACGTGTTCTCGAAACACTGAATGAAATTATAGTGAAGCTTATGCTTCCTTCGCTAGTGAGAACCAGGCTTAACAGTAACAAGTTCACGAAGAATTTAATTTACAAATACGCTTGTATATCAAGCACACGGACAACAATAACATTATTCACTATAATTTCATTCAGTTTTGAAAACACGTCAAACCAACTTTCAGGTTTAAAGGAAGAAACGCAGGAAAAAAAGGAAAGAGTTCTGTCAACAAACAAGTTCAGCGTAAACAAGAGTTGCAGTTGATTTCAAATTTGAACGGAGTAGCGAGCGCGTATGACCTACCTGTAAGTATTTCATCTCTTTTGCTGTTGTACTGCAGAGATAGAATAGTCCGACTAGTAAACGCTGTAGAAATGTGTACAAACTTAGCACTATAGACTTGCAATGTCATATCAGTTGAGTATGTAACGTACATCCATCTCTTGGTAATAAATAGGAGATGTTGAAACTTAAAAGGTGTAGCGATTGATTTTATACTAGTCTTGTACGCATTAGATATCTTGTCCTTTGTTACGTTCCATATGCTAATTTTGTTATTTTTTCCAACGCCTTGGTGTGAAACATAACTTTCTCCTGCAGACCCTAAACAGACATGCGTAGCAAGGCGAAGCGGTTCGGGATTCCAGAGATCATTCTCAAGTTGAAGGCCATAGGGCATACTGATGAAAAATCTTTCCTTTGCGCTGTCAAGAGCGTCTACTATTTCCTCCAAAACATCACACCATGGCTTGATTTTAGGTTTGAAAACTACAGCCATACTGGCTTTCATTCAAGAACGAGAGGTCTATATGCACGAATCACATGCGCGCGCGTCAAGATCATTGTTACGCTTAGGCTAATTATCGCTGCTTATTTGTATATAGAATGATTAATTACCACATTCTAAGAATGAATGGAAAATTAGTTAGAATTTATACTAGATACATGGTTTAGTTTAGTTTATTTAGTTCGCCAATTTGAATAGTTTTTTTACATTCTATCATAACTGAAGCTGGAAAGAGCACGTCAAAATTAGTAAAACTGTGAAGTTTGAATGAAGTAACTTTCAAACTCACGAAGATATGAATTTTCCAAAATCGAAATTAAATTTTGTATGAAAACATTCGCTGGTAGGCAAGAGATGCCTACCAGCAAAGGTTTTCTTCAGTACAAATTCACACTTTTCAAAAACTCATATTCTCGCGAGTTTTGGATTTAATTCCTTCAAACTTCAATGTCTTGCTAATTTTAACATGCTCTTTCCAGCTATGGTAATTCTTTTTCTGTTTTACGAATTTAAAAATACCTGATAAAAACTCATTAACGCATCGAAAGATAGTTATGTTCATTTATTTTTGATACTTGACGTCATGAAAGATCTATTCTCAAAGCTTCAAATTTGTTTTTCTAAAAATGGAATCAAAATCAAAATCAATTAAAACGTTGCTACTGCACCGCATCTTTTATTCAAACTTCCACTTCATTCTATCCCAGTGCTACGCGGTCTTTCATTACATTCGTTCCTTAATTCATTCTAATACCACATCCCCAACATCTATATGCTCAACAACTGTCTCAAGAAAAGACAGTTGACCTCGCAGCTCAGTTGTCAGAGCATTGGCGAACAAATCCAGGCCAGTCATGGTTTGAATCCCATCGAGGTCAGAGAACATTTTTCTGCTTTGCTAGGACAATAGACCGTTGGGGTCACCGCTCGGTGGGATTAATAATAATAATAATAATCTTTAATCTTTACACAGGTTGCCCACTCACAGACGTGATTTTCAGTTGGGACCTAAATTAAACAATAACATGCAACTAATGAACAAAAAAAAATCTTTTCAACCACTGCATCTTCCATTCAAACCTCCACTTCTTACAATGTCTTAGCAAAACCGTTTTGCTAAAGGCCCGGTAATACGAGCAACAAAATCGTGCAACTTGTCGCGCAACATTGTTGCGTTGCAAGTTGCAGAGCAAATGTTGCTCGTATTACCACCCCGCGCGCAACAAATTTTCTTTGTTGCAAAAAGTAGACAGTGCTTCTACTTCGTGCAACAAAGAAAATTTGTTGCGCGCTGGGTGGTAATACGAGCAACATTTGCTCTGCAACTTGCAACGCAACAATGTTGCGCGACAAGTTGCACGACTTTGTTGCTCGTATTACCGGGCCTTAAGAAGTGGAGGTTTGAATGGAAGATGCAGTGGTTGAAAAGATTTTTAACTTTGGGCCAAAGTTAACAGAGGAGAATGGTAGAAATCTAAATACATGCAAACATACACTTTTATTATACCGCTCCCAATATGGTATACATGATATACAGGAATGCCCTAATGAGGGCAACACATAAGTAATTGAGTGCAATTCTCCTCGGTGACACGTTACCAAGTAGTACATATATAATAATAATAAACTTTATTAAAGTCTCTATCTTCTAGCCGGGCACAGGTGCCCTACTAATCGGGGAGACATACTGATTTCATACTGATTTGTGGTCAGTGCCTTGGTAGGATTCAACCAGAAGGTGCTTTTCCTGAATAATTAAGATACGTAATAAATACTTTTTATATCTGGCACGCGACAGGTATGTATTGATGCATGTTTGCTATGTGTTCATGATATGTATGGCTAATTAAATGAGCCGTACAGTTGCAGTCGAGGAGGGAAACAATGATCACAGAAATTAGTGTAGGCAATAGGTAATAGTTTTGTAGTAGTATTTTGGATAAATATCACAAGTCGCATGCGAGTGAAATTTCTACTGACTTTGACGCGTGGCAGCCATGACAGGAGGCAGGAACAATAGAGTCAAACAAGAACAAGTGACGCAAGTGAAATTTCTACTGACTTTGACGCGTGATATTTTCCCGGCACCTGGGGTGCCTTCGATTTAAATAATTATTCACAGCAAACTAGATAGACTGCTTATGTCTCAGTTGTCTCAGTATTTCGGTAGTTGAACATAATTTTGAAGAAGGAGATCGCCAACCAAATGTTTCATGTCAACATAATATTTCTTGCATTCGATATGCAAATGAATTTCAAACCAAAAACACAGACATGCGCAGACAAATTGTATACATGCTATGCCTTGTCATATTTTATTACGTTAGTGTTACATATAATCAATGAAGTGACTAAAGAGGCTTTGCACCATCACGTGATGGCAGCCATGACAGGAAGCACAACAATAAAGTCTTTTCCCCCTGGGAAACTGAACTCTTTCTCATGTAAACCAGATTAGTCCACACTCTATTGCTCCTGCCTCCTGTCATGGTTGCCATCACGTGATGGTGCAAAGCCTCTATAATAAGGTAACAATTTTCGTTTTAGTTTTAGTTATTTCCTCATTAATGTTATGTTTAATTTATTCGTTGTTCTTGTTTTCTTAGCTCTTGTTTTTCTCTGGTTTTTCTCATTTAGAATACTACTGGTACTTCTGTTGATTGTCCTCCCTGCTGCTTCTCTCCTGCTGAGTCCGTTCCTGAGCCTGTGACTGGCTCATCAGTGCAATCCACATCTGTAGACGCTGTCGGTTTCGGTTCCTTTTTTTGGTAATCATCTGCATTAACTACGATCAGCAAAAGCCCATACAAAATGAGGAACATCAATTTCATGGCTGATTTTAGAACAAACCTAAAATTGAATGTAAATAAATGAATATAAAGTAAATACTTATTCAGTAAAGGGATCATAAACGTCTACTTCTCAATGATATATGACAGCTGTGGTAGCGGGGACCGAGAAGTACCTTGAAAAGAGGAGAGGGTTGGGATGGGGGTGGGGCTAGCATTTAAAAAGAAAGTAGACTACCTAGTTAAAAAAAGTTTTCAAACAGAACATTCGAGTAGGTACAGCGTGTATGGGGAGAGGTCCTGGGTAGACAAAAGTAAATGAAGTAATGGAGGCAGGCGAATTGCGAAGACAATTAAACAGAATGATATATACAGTGCATAACGTAATGCTAAAAAGAAACAAAAAAAAAATGAAAATGGAAAGAGATGAAAGTACAGTGGAAGCAACGAAATGGTGGTCAGTACAGAATTGATAAAAAGAGGAAGGGAAAGGCAATTTCTTTGTAAACAAGAAAGAAAACAGTTATAATGAGTTCACAGGCAGCCCAGGTTTAGCGCCAATAATGGCTTCACGTTCGCGATCGCGTTCAAATAGGATGGTTGCGGGTTCGAATCTCCAATGGATCGATCAACTTTTTTATCCTCTGTTTTTTTAATGCTGATTACACTTATACATCTCTTTTATCAATAAATTTTAATTTTCAAAGCGATATTGTATTTTTCTGCCCTAAAAACCCTGTATAATGTTTAGGAGCTGAAACTGGGCTGCCTTGTGGTGAATTGAAAACAAATTGTCGAATGTAAAGTTTGAAACACCAGCTATAAAAAGAATTAAAGAAGAAAGATAAAGGAGGAAAGGCAAATGGACAGAAAGGTAGAAAGAAAGGAACAAAAACATTAGAATAAGGAAGATAAAGAGACTACTAAGAAGTCAAGGAAAAGGACCGAAGCCGCCTACCGAAGAAAATAAGCAAAAAAGCAGATACCTTTCTTGATGTCGAATTCTACACCTGTACCTTCATCAACAGTTCCTTCAATGACTTCTATAGGTTTAAAAACTCATAAAATGTGTTTTGTTTTTGATGTTTTTAGCCCTTAGTGTATGTTATAAAGGACTATTAGTGCTGTGTCATGCTATTTTATATCGTAAACTATTGCAGGCTTTCAATGTTGATACACTGACAGTATTAATAACGTTTATTACTATTTCTTTCTTTCTTTCTTTTTCTTTGCCCAGTTTTTCAATGAAGTCTCATTTCTTTCTATTTTAACAGTTTTCGATTTTTTATGTTCAACTAGAAATATTCTTAGCATATTCTTGACGAATGCCGATAAATATTCTCTTCATCTGAAGCACCATATGCATGGTTCTTTAATACATCTAAAGTTGACTAACAAAGAGCAAGATAAAAATGAATTCATGTGACAAATTAATTTTGTCATAGAAAATTTCTCATGTATTTAACACTCAGACATTATTTACAACGAAATTCTGCAAAGACGTACAGAAAATGTTCTTCCAAGATTTATAACTTTATAGGGTTGTTTTAGAGCTCGAATTATCAGAGCCTGGCCTTCTTACTAATGGTTCCTCAGTGGAGAAAGAATGACCGAAACTCCAAAGAAGAGTCCAAAGAGAAAATAGTAGAACAAAGAAAAGAGATAAAATTAAAGGAACAGGTCAATAAGGACAAAATGGAAGAAAAAAATCACACCGATAAACATTGCTATTAGCTGTCTTTAATTTTGAGCCGGCTCATATATTATTTATCATCCCATTTCTTTTCGCCGAAGATGTGTTTTCGTAAAAATAACACAAACTAATGAGTATATAATGATCTATTTTCGTCTCAATAGGGCATCAGTTGGTATCACTGTAATATTCGTGATTAATATTATGTATCAAATATGTTTATCTCGGAGTTTTAATGATCTATTATGCTCTCGACAGGGGTACCACTGTAAGCTTCTGTAATATTCGTAATTAAAATTATGTAAATATTATGTGTATCTCGCTACGCTAGCGCTCGGTCCGTACGGCATAACCTCGAGCCAAATATTTTCCCGTCCAGCACTCCCACTCAGTCAATTAAGTACATAATCTGGCCTCGTTCGGTCTCCCCGTGGGTATCGTATTGCCAAAATACGAACTACCATGCTTGACCAAACTTGCCCTATCACGGATTTTTAACGGATTTTAATTTTAAGTCTAACGGATTTTCGAGCCGAGTCAAGTCCGAGTCCGAGTCAAACCAGAGTCCAAGTCAAATGTAAATACCTAAAATCAGTCCTTAGTAGCCTTATAGACAAGGCGCAAAACTGAAAAAGTCGATCGCAAAAAGTGCAGAAGGCATTTTGGGGTAGAGGCTGGTAACTTAACTATTCTAAACTAATTTTTCATGCTGAATCCGAATATAACAGTTACCAAGATATATTCTGCAATCTTATACGTGTAAATGACGTATTTTGTGAATTGCTACAGTCATTACTAACGCCTCATAGCTGGAAAGAGCATATCAAAATCAGGAAAACTGTGAAGTTTGAAGGATATCAGTTGAAAAATCAAGGAGATACGAATTTTCAAAAATTGAAATTTGTTTGTATCTCTTGCATAACTGTAAGTGTTTTCATACAAACTTTCGTTTTTTGAAAATTCGTATCTCCTTGATTTTTCAACTGATATCCTTCAAACGTCACAGTTTTACTGATTTTGATGCGCTCTTTCCAGCTATGGTCGTTGTTTTTAAGTTTAGAAACTTTTGGAATTACATGAAAAAGCCCTTAGTATGAAATGACTGTAGCAATTCACAAAATACGTCATTTACACGGATAAGATTACAGAATACGTCTTGGTAACAGTCATATTCGCATTCAGCATGAAAAATCGGTTTAGAATAGTTATGTTACCAGCCTCTACCCCAAAATGCCTCCAGGTATCTGATTTTTCGAAAATGCGCCTAGTCTATTAGGGCGCGCCTGACTATATGAACCGGCTGGCTGGTTAACCAGGCTGACTTTTATTGTTTTCTTTTCACTGGCGACCACAGAACAGTAGAAGTCAGCCCAGCCCGGTTCATATAATCCGGCTCTAACAGTGCTATAGTATTCCTCGTCACATGCTTATTTGCAATTTTCATGTCTCAAGAAACAAAGTATATTTTCCTGAAAATATACATGCATTCTAGTATTCGTCTTGTAAGTCATGAATTTGATCGTGCTATTGAATCAAAACAAAACTACTTCTGGCTTTTAGCGTCTTCAAAGATTAGTAAACACTTTGTTTCTAATTAATGTGGTTTTTCCTTGTTGTTTATGTCAGCATTACAGGGATAACCTTGTTTTGGAGTTGCATCTGGGCCTGCGTTGTAAAGCCCAGCGGTACGTGTTGAAACTAGAGAGAACTTGAAACTGAACTGTTTAAGCACTAGACTGTTACCTTCAAATTCACTGAAATCTGTGAAAACATATACTGAAGTCTTCGGTTTCATCGGTACAATCCATGGCTATCTAGTTAAGTACTAAGTTATTTGTCTAATGAACAAATAGAACAGTTTTTCCGTGCTCCGTTCAGATATGCACGGTGCTTAGAAGGTGCCGACAGTACTCCAGAAGAGAGTAGGGAGAGCAAACAGATAAACTGATAATTTTTTTTGTATTATTATCTTGTGATTTGTATTTTTTTCCCTGAAGACTTGCGGTAGCGCTGTTTTTGCCCTAAAAACTGGTAAAAGAACATCCATTCAAAGCTGATCATAAGACACCCCATTTTTCTTCATATTTTAGGAATCAGCATTAATTTTTGAATAACAAAACTTTAAAATGGAGGATTTTTACTAATTACTTTTTGCCAACGTAATCAGTCTCCTTAATATAACTTAAAAGCTTAGCGCTGTATTCATTATGTATACCACGGGGTGGGACAGAGGTTAAGATCCCCCAATATAATTCATGCAATAATTTTTTACGCTCCTTCCCCCCTCAGGTTCAAAGAAAAAATACTGATTCCCCCTCTCGTTTAATACCCTACCTTTATGCAATAAGCCCCTGATTACGTCTTTGTCCCCTCTCTATACCAGAATCCTTTTCAAGAGCCTTTCATATTTAAATTTTATATTCCTTCGAGAATACAAACATAATAGTTTTAACGAAAGTAAAAGGCTATAAGGAGGGAGGGGGGAATAATATGATATTTAGCTATCGCCCCCTAAGGCGATAAATAATGACCGGTCCCTAATCAATAAATTTCATTGTTTGAATTCAAAAACGGCTTGGTAAAAATTTTTGAATTGTGCCTTAATTTCGTTGCAGTTAGTGTGTAGTTTATTACCCATATAGTCCCTTGTCTGGAGTTGCTCGAGTTCGAAAAAGGAAAAATTGATTTCAGCCATCTTTGCTTACCGTTGCTATGGCAACACAAATTGAAGTGAAATAGACAAAACTCAAAACTTTGATTCAAGTCGAATAACTGGTGTAAAAACCGTATTGGTCAAGTAAGTTACTCAATTCGTGGGGTGAAAAACGGAAGCATGGTCAATAAAAAACTATATCGAGCCACCTTAAAGTATAGCTCTTCGTACCGACTTCTTCCTAGTAACGGATATGAGGTGCGATTCGCTCTTCCACAAACACTTGCAGCTATTGAAAGAAATGATGCTTTGTAGCTCGATCATATGGAATATTATTACCTCTTGCGAGCGCGAAGCACAAGCTGCTCGGCAAAAGTTTTCAGAAAATTAGTTCACGACAGCTTTTTGAGAACAAAAGTTCTTTTTGTATTCAGTATAAGGCGTACCAGCAGCAGAAGCCGCTTCTTGCGGCAAACGTGGAGAAAAAGTCGCTCTGACAGCATCCTCAGCTCGAGGTCAAAAATTGATGTTCAGTACGTGGATTATAATGGTAATAGAACTTCGTGTGGTGCAATTTTGGGCTGAAATCACACTCGTGATTAACAAATTGCACTCCCGCGTAATCACTCTTGTGATGTCAGCCCAAATTGCACTCCGCTCAGTTGTATTACCATTATAAATAATATATAATACCATTTAATATAATAATCTTTAATATGATATTTATGTTAAGACAATTTTGTAAGATTTGAATCAACCAAAAAAAACCCAGTGAATTTACTTACTAGTTCTCTGCATGGCTGCTACGTCACAATATTTGTTATTTTGATCTATCTAAGCGTTCAGCTTGTAGGAGAATGTCAATCTGCATTTCGCCGTTAGAGATAGCGCTCGATCTGATAGGCCGGGTTATCGTACCGATCAAAACTTTTCTCTCAAGTGCTGATATATCAAAAAGCTAACAAGGAATTAACAGAAACTAGTTATGTAAAGTTGAAAATCGTGATTTAGTTCTTTATCTTTTTCTCTTATCTCCGTCATCTGATCTGAGGAACACAACAAGAGGTTCATCTTGACAATACTCAAAATGTCCCACATTTTATTCAATATATGGATAATTCTGCGTTTGCCGTCTTATATATTTGTTTTTAATTTCTTCAGTGACTAAATTTGTAATGTTTTCATTGCCTTTTTCGTAGTTTTGTAATTGTTTTCTAGCCGAATGACGTCATACCGATTATTTATAGTTTCCTGTGACACAAGATAATGTAAAATAGCGATGTTTCGGCCTCCTGAAAAACTATACTTTCAGAAATTATCAGATCAGGAAACCGATTGTATATTTGCTTCTGACAATTCCCTAACGAGATGGATGTTAGACTTTTACTAAAACACATGTTTCATTGTTTCATTTTTTTTGGCCCTTTAATGGAACACTTCCCTCAAGAAACCTTCGAAATTTTACTAAAATGAATCATAAGTTCAAGGTTCAGTTTCATTCATCTTTTGGGATCCTAACTGCTTGAAAGCGAAATACCCGGACTCTTTTCACTTGTGAGAAGGGGACAAAGAAAAAAGTTGCGGACGTTGTTCACCCAAGCTTTATTCATTCAAAACATGAACAATACTACAACACAAAACTTAGCAAGGAGCAATATTGCTTTTTTGATTCTTCTTCTTGAATCAAATGCTCACCTCAGCAAATACCTATATTTCTTGACTGTCATTAATGCTGTCAGCTTGATCTTAGCTACAGTTCTCAACTTCTTGGTCATTTTGACTTTTGTAAAGACAGCTTCTTTATTGCGAACTCCTTCGTACATTTTGATTCTTAGTTTGGTCGTTTCTGACTTTGGCGTTGGTATAGTGACGCAACCGGCATATTGTATTTGCATGGCGGCCTGGTTAATGAAGAGATCTTCAATGTATGAAAATAGTTTCAAGATATTTAACACATCTTTTAACGCGCTAGTAACTGGTTCGCTTCTCACAGTCACTTTCATTACCATCGACAGGTTTCTCGCTCTTCACCTACAGCTGAGGTACCAAGAACTTGTCACAACCAAGCGGTCTTACATACTTACAATAGCAATTTGGGTTGTTAGTTTTTTGTGGAGTTTTGTGCTTGCAACAGATAAAAATTGGCCGTATATTGTCGATGCTTCTTTCACATGTGCTGTAATAATTTTTGATCTCTATTTGATGGTGAAAATTGCAAAAGGGATTCAAAGACACATAGCACAGATCCATGCTCAGCAACAACCACAACAGCCGACCATGAACATACAAAGATTCAATAAATCTGTCAAGACGACGTACTACATTATGGGGGTATTTTTTGGGTGTTATTTGCCTAGTTATGTCTTCTTCGGTATGTACTATGGGTTGAAGGCAGCTAAAAAAAGAATAGGAATAGCAGAGTATTGTGCTGAATATTTAGCTCACACTACCGTTATGTTGAACAGTGCGTTGAATCCATTTATTTACTGCTGGAGAATGCAAGAAATACGTAACGCTTTGCTTCAGTTATTGGGAAGACAACGACAATTTCAGTAATGTGTGCAATTGTTCCCATGTAAGATTAAAGTTGTTCAGTTACTTCATAATTTACAATATTCGATGGATTTTATTCCAGTTTAACGAGCAAATAACTCAAGAAGAAGAGGAAGAAGGACTCAAGTGAGCGGCCTGCAGGTGGTCTTAAATGTGTTCTCTCTGCGGTCTAAAAATAGCCTTAGGCGCCACGAACATCGCACAGACATCAATACTGAGTTTCGCTCTCTGAGTATTATGGTATCTTGACAATACATAGCTTGTCTCAAAACTAGACTGTCATTACAGATGTTACAGATGTTCATAAATATGAATATCTACTGTACAGGCGATTCCATGGCTTTGTGCTTGCTAACTGTGCGCTATATAAAAATAATAGTAAAATTTATAGAAAAGAAAAGGGGTTCACCCTTCTTGTTATTTTGAAATGTTGTGCAAAACATTCATTTTAGCACGTACATTTGGTGTTTTCGAGTGAAGACTTGAAAAGTCCTTTTTTGTCATTTCTATAGTTACTCTAAAAAAAAAAGGACTTTATTTCAAAAACAATCTAAAATATATATATACACGGTCATACGTTTCTATAGTTACTCTTACTTTTACTGACCTTTTCAGCCTTTGGTCCCGACAACCGCCATCTTTGATGCGCGCGCACCGGCCGCAGAATCACGAAAGTTTTCAATAATTGAAAGCGCTAGCTAAGGGCCCGTTCACATGAAGACGAGTTGTCCTGGTAGCAGGGATAACTCTTTTGTTTTCTTTTCCCTGGGCACGGGGGACACAAAACAAAAGATCAGAGTTATCCTGCTGCCAGGGACAACTCGCCTTCGTGTGAACGGGCCATAAGTGTCTTGTTTTAGCCCCCTCGATGATTTGGCCATGAGTTGGCTTGCTTTCATTTTTCTTTTGAATTAATAATTATCTTAGAATTTTTCTCTGAGCATGCAAAAAAAAAAAAAAAAAAAAAAATGATGATGATAATGATAATGATAATAATAAATTTCATAACTATTTGTAACAATTATTATAAAAGAATATAATAATAATAATAATAATGGAAACTTTATTCTATATTTATACAACAATTACAAATCTCTCTACTTACAGGCAATTTGCAATTGACTACTCAAGTGATACATGTATTTATAAATGTAAACGACAAAATGATTTAGAAAATATATATACATATATATATCAAAATTTCAATAAGTCTGGGTTATTCCATTCTTTGTTTCGACAGCAGAAAAGGTAATACGTTGATCTGATTGTAATGTTGATAATTTTTTTTACAATATAGTTTTGTTGTTTCTTGTCCTCTAGGCCAAGTTCATTTAACATTTCGATGAAATCAGACGATTGATGGGAGAATACACCCAAAGTACTGATTGAAAGGTTTACAAATTTAACCTGCTGAAAATGATTCTTGTGGTCGATGACAGTCTCGTGATATTTACGTTGTTTCCGGTCTAAGTTGTTTTGTAGATTTGTTTCAAAGCCAACAGTTAATTCTAGAATATACAAGCACTTATTTGATATGGACAACACTATGTCAGGACGCAAGCTGTCACCAGTTATGATAGAGGGGCTCGGGAAACCAGGAAGATCGACGTATAGAGTTGAGTTTTTGATGGATGGAAGACTATGAGCAATGAAATTCAGGACAGAATCATGACGCCAGGAGAAGCGGCCTTCTTGTAGGTAGTGATTACAACCCGCGACAACATGAAGAAGAGATAATAATAATAATAATAATAATAATGATGATGATGGTGATGATGATGATGATGATGATGATGATGTATGTATATATATATAAAGAGAGAGCGCTATTTTTAAAAATATCTTCCTTGACTTTCCTATGCATTGATGGACTGAACGACAAAAGCGATTTTGAAAGTCTCTTCAGTCTTTAATTTATTGAGTCGGTGACATTTTAATTGAAAACCGGATACGGCTAATTCCAAAGGCTTTTGTTTGTCGTTGTCAAGGATACGATGCTGGAAATTCATATAAATCCAAATCTCCCTCAAAATCCGACAGCTACCATGAGAATGAAGTCATGATGTCTAAAGTAAGCTATTTGTAACTTAAAAACAAGTTATATGGACAGGAAAGTACCACATTAAGACAACTTAAATGAATAGCAATTAAACGATTTGTTTATGGCTTAAGTTATTGTCCGAAAGATGGATGACATTAGTCAACAAAAGACGAGGAATAATTAAAAGTTCCCTTATAATTAATTTATAAGATGCTGGAATGTGAATTTGTCGTAAACTAGTTAATGATTTATCCAAATATCAAAGCGTTATAAGAACAACATTAACAGCTACTTGGCACGTAGTGAGTGACACGTTTAATGTTGGCGTTAGGGTCACAATTGGTGTGTTTTGCCTGATCCAAGGAGACGGTCAAAAGGCCAGCTGAATAATCGCGAAGCATACATGTTAACGATGTGATTGAAGCGCCTGGGCTTCAAACTAAGAGAGATAAGCCTCTCCAGACAGAAGACAGAACAACTTTAGGAGGATTCGCAAAGAATTCAACATTGAAGTGGTTTGCTCCAGACGAGAAATATCATTACAAGTTCTAAAAGATGTGATTTTGTTTGGTGCTGCTTCAGTGATCAGTACTGTGATGATATGACGATTTCGACATATTTATGCTTGTAGTTTTTGTAAACTAGCTGAGGAATCAAGAATATGCATGTATTACAGCTTTAATACGAGAAATCATTTCATCTTGCATGTATGGAAAACGGCAAGACGAACTACACAGCAAAGCTTGCTTCCCTCAACATCCATCGCAAAAAAGGATGTGATTCAACTCGTGTTTTGTATGACAAAAGACCTCAAACTCACAGTAGTGAAAACACGACAAAGTTACCAAGCACAACACCGTATAGATATTCTCTACCTCATAGACTTGCAGCGACAAGAGGTAAAACTCTTACTGAACAAAATTTCACAACAAGTCGCAATTTAGGCGAAAAAGAACTGAAGCGAGAAGGACAACAAGAGAAATCAGATCGTTCAGAGCTCGCTTCTGTAGTCCTCAAATTACCAAGACTTTCACATGAGACAAGACACTTCGTTACCATTCCTGCTGCCTCAAAGGACGTCCGCAGGAATAAATTGAGCCATGGAGGCATATATGAATATTTTAGTCACAGAAATGCCAGGGAAAATTGGGAAAACAAAATTCGTTCTTTGAAAAGAGAGAAACCTGATCTTTTAGAATCACAGCGAAGTTACGAAGATATAATGAAGTTAAGAGAACGACATTTACTCTCATGTAATTTACTTAAGACTTCAAACCCACAAATTGCAACACTACCACAACTAGTACGAACCAGCGATAAACAAAAGTTAACTTATTTTGAATACAGAAATGCTGCCGAAAATCAAGAAGATGACGACATTTCAAGTGTATGTGATGACGTAGAAAGTGTTGAGGAGTACAAGGATTTCTGTCGGACGAATAGTGATGGTTCCAAATTAGTCGCTTCAAATCGTAAATTGTCAATTGAAATCTTTATGCCCAAAATATGAATTTCGGCAATTTTTTCCAGCAGTTCCAAGCTCGTAAAAATTCTGTTGACATAGAGCTGCTTTACACCATCACGTGATGGCAGCCATGACAGGAGGCACAACTCTAGCTATAGAGTCTTTTCCCCTTGGGAAACTGGACTCTTTCTCATGTAAACCGGATTAGTCCAGACTCTATTGCTCCTGCCTCCTGTCATGGTTGCCGGCCATCACGTGATTATGCAAAGCCTCTACTGGTTAACAGTATAGGTACCAAACGTGAAACCTTGGTGCACGTGATCCGTAATAATTTGCGTTAAATCCGGCACGTGAGCGATGCATGACAGATTTTATTAATGGCAGTGGCGGATCCAGGGGGATCGAAGGGGTCCACGGAACCCCCCTTGAAGCCATTTTTTGTCAAACATCGACCAAACAATAGAGTATTATACACAGCTGGGTTTAAGAAACGGAACCCCCCTTGGAAAAATCCTGGATCCGCCACTGAATGGCGAAACGACTGCAAGCTAAAGCCATGTCCACACTAATCCATCTTTTCTCCTACTATTTACACCTTTGACAAAAGAAATTAAAAACACATAAAAAATCATGAGTTTTCAAACGAAACCGCACAAGTGTGGACGGGCCTAAGCTGTTCTTATCAGTCGGATACCCGGGGCGCGTCAGGGGGAAGGAAGGGGAAAACGGAAAAATAGTTGCATTCCTTATTTACTGCTTATAACGTCACAGATACGTACCCTGGGCCCCCAAGCAGGATGAGCTATTCTATAGAGTGCAAAAAAGTAATTATGAAATAATATTGAATCCGGTTCATGTCTGTTCAAAAGATAATATAATCAAAATTAAATTTGAAAATACTTTCAATTATTCTTGCGTCTCGAACACCCTAGTTTGGGAAATAACGCTCCACAATAGGTCACAATAGGTTTGGCGGGATGCGGGATATGTCTTTTTTTTGAAGGCGGGATCCGGGATTTGTATAGGTAATCATACGGTTTCGAGTTCAATTTTTTGATACTCTTTGAAAAACACACGAGTGCAAATTAATTCCAAATTGAACGAGAAAACGTATGATTACCTTTTAATACTAATATACATGAAAAAATTCGAGAAAATAAACGGTGATTTTTGAAAAACTTCGTACATGTCATGCTTGTTAATGTTTACAATAGCAGAATAAGAAAAAAATAATTTTAAGCACATTTTTGGACCTGTAAATTCAAATGTAATTTGCACTGGTGTTACAGATTTTTCTACTGGTATTACAGATTTTTGCACTGGTATTACATTTGAACTGCACTGCTCTCAGCCAATCAGCATCGATAATTTTTTTCATGTATATTATTAGGACTAAAATTAGATGGGGGTGCGGAATCCTGAATTACGAGCGGGAGCGGGATTTCGTGTTTTTTAATTTAGGTATCGGGATTCGGGAAATCGCAAGGATTTGCAGCGGAATACGGGACAACAGCTCTCTTTGTACCCTTTGTGGGAACAGATCGATATTGAACACTGTAATGCAAAGAATTAACACGCGTAACACAAAGCCATGTATTTGATATTATTCTTACTTGATAATTAGTTCAGAAAAATATGGGGTGGGCCGATCGGCATGAAAATGGTCGGGATGGCGGGATTGCCAGCAAAAAAGAGCGGAATGGCGGGATCTGAGAACCCCTATTGTGGACCCTCGTCTGTCACCTCTGTGGTCTTGGTTTCAATTCCCGGATGGGACATCGCTAGTCTCTGCGAGGGAGACTAGGACATCGCATGCCGCCTGAGTTTGTTAGTTCGTACTCTCTCTTGCAATTGCTTTGAGGAATTTTCTGGATTTTCTCTGGGTCCTCCGGTTTTCCTCCCTCACAAAAAAACGAACTATTGCCGTTGAGCCGTTGAATGCATAGAATATTAGAATGTAGTGGGAATGTGTGTGAAAATTTGTATTTTTTGACTGAGTGGGAGGGCCGGACGGTAAAATATTTGGCTCGAGGTTGTTGTACGGTCTAAAATATATCCCCTGCCCACCATGGAAGGAATTGAAAATAGCCGTCCCCCCCTTCCCATCCACTGGAACGTCTAATTTTGCTCCATACAAAACCTACGATTGTGAAATTTTACTAGCTGACCCCCGTCTTCTCAGTTATGGAAACTTTCAGCTCCCACCCGTCCATGGTAGGGGCGCTGGCATAAGGTACACCTGACCTTATCATGGACCACACAGAAGCTCCCCTCAAAAGCGTCTCTTGCGGTGTCTTGTTGACACCGAAGTCACCATGCTACTTTGATCTTTGTTACGCGTTGCAATTCAAAATCTGTTTATAGAATCTTCCATTGGCAAGTAAACAAAAAAAGCCTTAATAATACATACACATTTGCCTATCTGGGATTCGTACTAAAGGTTTTTTTATCGGTTTGCGACCGAATTTTTGGGGTATTTCCGCGGTCCCGTCAGAGCCACCAAGCCGCATATATACCGAACTATTTTCAAAACAAATTCCTACAAGCTTTGTAAGAACAACCATTTCAACCATCAATTCAATGCATTTTATTTGTGAATTATATCACCTTACAATTCTGTAGGATAAGACCACTATAATACAATAGTTAACTATATACAATTCATACACAATCCATTTATGGTTCTTCAACAATGCAAGCATCTTCAGCTACTCGTGGTTTGTTGGGATTGTTAGCAATCATCCAGTCAGCAAGCCACAACTAAAATGAAACCAAACAAAGCTGAATGGAAAAGTACAGGACAAACTGGCATCCCAGGAGATATTCAGGTCAAACATAGGCTTAGATTTCAGCTGTCAGAGGTTTGCACAAAACATTGAAAATCTGAGCCTAGGTCAAATAGAGCTGAATAAAAAAGTGTGTAGGATACACAGGTATCCCAGAGGGGAGGGAGGGTACTAAGGTAAACCAAATAAAGCTGAGGGGGTATCAGGTATAAGGGTGGTGAGAATCAGGGGTGGATCCTGGATTATACTTTAGGAAGAGAGTGAAGAAATCAGAAACAATCCATTGGATTGTGAAGGTATTTTTGGAAAAGTATTGAGGGGAAAATTGTCCAAAGTTGTTTCAGGAGAGAACACTAATTTCCAAATAATAGATTTTACCAAAGTTTTTTTTGGGTGTACTTTATATAGTAAATAGAAAGTGGTTGGATGGCAGGTAATCTTGCTCTACACACAGGAGGCCCTTAAGAACAATTTGCATTTTTATGATACTGTAAATAAATGTGTTATAGTCTGAGTCTATAGGTATGAAGATTAATGAGGTGTAGGATTTAAGGTTTGCCTTTGAGTCAAGACTTACTATTGGGTCTTGTGGTTTCATCTTGCACAGTTCTGTTAGTCCTTTCAAAAGTGTGGGGTTGACAGCTCTACTTAGATAGTCTCTTGCTGACTGACCTGTTGATACAGGCTCAACAATACCTACAAGCAAAAGGAATATCTTTCATATTATTAAGTCTTTATTGCAGAAAATGTTAGGGAGGTGTAAGAGAAATTGGACCTTGGTGCATATTTCTAATAGTTTGATTGCACATGGAATTAAAGTTATTTTTGTGATAAGCACTCTGATATATTTTCTAGATAATTATCTAAAAAGGGTGTTTCAGATTTCCAATATCTATTTTAGTTTAGCTGAAAACCTATGCCAATGTGTTAATTTTCAATCAATTTTACAACTAAGAAATAGCGTCATAACTCAGTTTACAAATGTTACAAAAAAAGAAAAAAAACTATCAAACATCTGAGACACCTTTTTATAGATCATCATCTTGAGAGTGTGATGGAGTGTTTTTCTTGAGCATAACTTACATTCCATGTACAACCAAACTATTTGATTACCCACAATCAAATTTCATTTAATTAATTCAAAAACTACATTTATTTCAGCTTTCAGAAAACGTATTTAATAATAGTTTCTTAAATTAAGAAATTTGATTGTTTTATAAAACACTTTAAAGCTTGTGTACTGATGAATCCTAAAGAATAGGGGTGTGAAACATATCCTCAGCTGATACCTTAAGAAGAAGACAAATCTTAAGGTACACCCCTGCCCCAGTCAAGCTCTTTCTGTTTCATTGTTACTGGGATTCCTGTGGATCTTGGTGTTCTCAAACAACTTCTCCATAAGAGAATGGAAAAATAGACCTCTATGAGGCCATGTGGTTACTGGCCTCAAATCCAAATATAGATATAGACGCATTTCAAGGCCTGTCCCTGGTTGGGGGTGGGGGTAGGGGTTTACTTCGACTAGTGCATACACACACACCGACTTTGTCCTAGTGCCCTTGGTAAGTTTATTGAAATTCAATATATTTTTATGTTCTATTTGACCTGATGCGTTTGGTCACGTAATGGATAAAACATCTGAAACATGAACGAAACAAACATTTACCCTGCAGATATATTTCTGAACTAAACTGCACAGTTTGGTCTCATAACGTATATTTATAACCACAAACCCTATATTTCATTATTAATAACTGTCCCTGGTTGGGGGTGAGGGTAGGGGTTTACTTCGACTAATCTATTTTTATGTTCTATTTGACCTGCATGACGCGTTCGTCACGTAATGGATAAAACATCTGAAACGTAAACGAAAAAATACACGGTTTGTTGTGTCAATAATGCCGTTGTGGAAATCTTTACAGCGAACAATTTAGACATATAGTGAAATAAAAAGTTGAATAAACTGGCATATTCGCAGGGAATATTTTTGCGTGTGAGATATAATGTATGATAATACAAAGACAAAGGCAAACACTAATAGCTGTTGACAGACAAATAAAGGGTCTTTACTACTGCTGCTGGTCCAAACATTTCCCCTACAGATATATTTATGAACTAAACTGATCGGTTTAGTCTCAAAACGTATATCTATAACCACAATCTCTATTTTTGATTTTTAATAATCGACTTAACCACTCTTAGACCGGCGCACGTAGTTCTGCGCACGTACTTCGTAGTTCGGCTTGGGACTTCGACTCTACTTCAGAAGTTCGCGTATCTTTCGGCTCTTCGGAGATTTCCGAAAATCACTCACGGACTCGCACCCTAGCTCATGGACCCGATGGCATAGTGTGTTACTGGCATTAAGCCAGTAACCACAAAAACAGCCAAACTCTTTGACCAAAGTGCAAATGTTCAGCCAGTTTGAAAAGTTAGGTTAAACATACTTGTATGTCATAACACTAGCCAATTTTTATTGTACACAGTCTGAGTGTGTACCTTCTTTTTCTACTATTTCTAATCTATTTTTTCCTGGTTGACTCAAGTGCATAATTACATTTTTTTAGCCCTATTTGTCCCACAAAGTTGGATAGAGAAAATAACCTACAGTGCAACTACTCCAACCAAGGCCACCAAAACAAATTTTCAACATACATTATAGATGTTGTGAGTTTCTACTCGCTAAGATGCTTAGATTGTTCATTACAATCTCAATGTAGGTCATACACATTCAAAGCAAATTATATTCATTTTAAGCAAAATTAAACATTTGTAGAGATTCTATTGTTTAACATATTCGCATGACCATAATTGGAATAATTTGCATCAACATTTGTTTGGGTATATTGGAGACTGTTAAGTCACACTGTAAAACAACTTACAATCAGCAAAGAAAAAGTGGATTTCCCTCTCTGCATTGACTACAGCATCACTACCATGTAAAGCGTTTCTTGTACCATCTGTACCATAGATAGCTCGTAAACTACAAAACAAAGGCATTACTACCAAAATCACTTGACTGTTAGCACTGCCGATCTATCAGTTGATTGTGTTTTGAATTTTGGTTGACTCACGTGACCATTTGGAGTGCTCCAACTGGTGACGTTTCATCAAAGAACAATAGCAGGAAGCAAAACGTCACCAGTTAGAGCTCTCCAAGTGGTCAACCAAAATTCAAAACACAATCAATTGATTGATTGGCGTTGCTAACAGTTGAGTGATTTTAGTAGTACATGATAATCAAATTGTTGCATCCAAGTTCAGTCAAAAACATTTTCTTAAATATACTGTACTGTGTTCAAATAAACCCCACAGCATGTAGACAGCTAATTGTAGCATGTCAATGTATTTGATGTCCTGTATGTGCTGACTATATTGCTTGGGGCCTGTATCTTAAAAGTCAGACCTGGGAGCTTACTACTGTGTGTGCTATGATTATCAAAACCATACAAAATTACATTTAGCTGAATTAAAACTTAAAATGAATAATTCTTCAAGGGACTAATAATCACTACTTGAAATCTTTACTCAATAGTCTAGAGGGTTCAGTACAATATTTTCATGAATCTTTAGAGGTGCTAATAATGTCATATTTAGAGTGAAGCCTTGGGTTGAGAATATAACATCACTAGCACCTCTAAAAAAGATTCATAAAAATATAACACTGCCCTCTAGACTACTGACAAAAGATTTCCACTAATGATTATTAGACCCTTGAAGAATAATACAATGAAAATTGAGCTGAAATCTAATTTTGTGCAATTTTGATAATAGTAGCACTTTAAGGCCCATTAATTTAATGGAAATTTATTGTACAGTCAGTATGTTCACTGGCTAATGTGAAAGAAGCTTACAGTCAAACTAGGAAAACCATAAGTATCTAAAATAGGTATTCACAGTCTTTTTAGTTTAACTGTAAGCTCTTGTAAAGGCTGCTATTAAGTTTCTACTTGTTGAGAAAACTCCAACATATGTCACTCCTAGCTCCTAGGGACATTTTTATTCCTGGATGGAAAGAGAGGGAGGGAGAGAGAGATAAAAAGACAAAATTTGCATTCTGATTACCTTTCAGGGGCCTGGTCTCTGGCTTTCTGTGTGTTAGTAGGACCAATTAACTGTTTCCAAAATGAAACAGCATTTTCTCTGGCCAGTACAAGGGCTACAATAGGCCCACTGCTCATGTAAGCTACTAGGCTTGGAAAAAACATTTTGCCATAATGTTCAGCGTAGAAGTCACTGGTTTGTTCAGGAGTTAGATGTACTCTTCTTTTCTGGAAAAATAAACGCCAATTTTGCTTAAAAGTTAGTGAAATTCCAAGCACACTAAAATTTGAAATTACACTCAAGACATTGATTATGTTATAAATTTATGTGTTCAGAGAATCAAACAATGCTTAATTATATATGAAGTACAATTGCAGAATATAAATACAAGCTGTAAATAACATAGAAGGAAGGCTCTTTCTTACTTCTAGTATCGAAAAACCATGTTGTAAAATAATTTCCTCAATTTCGTCGGTTTTATGAACAGCGTCTGGCTTGATTATTGCCAAAGTTCGTTCCACATAAATACCAGTAACTGGTGTACTTTTAGGCTTTTCTTCGTCAATCATATTTTCTTTAAAAAGACTTAAATTGTGAGATATAAAAATGTTTGTGTTCACGATCTGATAGAAAAACAAAATGGCGGTCAGTTGTATTGGTACGTTGTCAAGGTAACCTGGAAACACAAGCATCCGCTGTCATAATGTAATGCAGACATAAGCTGGTGGATGTGGGCTACCTGTGTTTTATAAAAATAGTTTTTCTTCAGTTTCACTTCTTTAAAAAATAAAAAAAGGGAGGGAATCGAACCACTAAAATATAAGAATAAAATAACATGAAACTTTCTAAAAATGTGAAGAAAACGCACGGCAACATCGATAACCGTAGAATGGGTTTACCACCGTGTGCAAAATTACTCGTCCCGCCAGACTATACTCTCTATTGGAAATTGATTTCGTTGGTCAATAGGGTGCAAAAAATCCAGACAGAGGCGAAGTTTATTTTTTATAACAATTATTTCTGAACACTTTTTTGGCTTTCCCGGGTAGCCTATTGACCAAATCCCAATCGAGACCTTAGCCTGGCGGGACACCGGCAAGCGGACGGGCCATCATTTCAGTAAATGAATAACCGTTCATCAATCTGTCATTCAATTTATTCAATCAATTTTGTTGCTGTTGTTGTTGAAAAAATCGGTCTGAATGGGACAAACATCCGTAAAAATGATTGACTACCGACAAAAAACTGGGTCCGAAAATTTACTTATTATCGATTTAAAGGGGTACTTGGATGAAAATCGATAAAAATTTAAAATGACTTGAAACTTGGTTCAATGTATCTATATGTGACCAATAGTCACCAAGCAATATATTTTCATCAAATTCCAAAGGTACAGATAAAAAGTTATCACGTATTTTAGCATCTACATTGTGTATCTATGACGTCATAAGTACAACCCTATTGTTCTTTTCGATCTTAAACCAAAATTTCTTGGTGATAATATGATTAAAATGCAAAATTTTTGGGGGAAGTAGGTTTTATATTTATCTATATTAGTCGTTAATTGACGTCAACTTAGGAATTAACTACTTTCCAATTTTGACCTATTTTTATCCAAGCTAAGTACCCCTTTAATTATAAGCTTTGACTAAATGATGACAACTGATCGACGTTCCTTAAAGATTTTAACTGAAAAACGCCTGTACACAGAACCCATCACTTATTATCTTATTCTCAAACTGCAAGAAATTTACCCAAAAAGCATGTCGACCGTCCAATTTTATGCTCATACTTAATCGACCTTAATCGACCATATTATCAGTAATACACCCAACCGCATCACTTATTGCAATGTCCTACCATGTCCATCTGTAAGTGATCATGACGCGGTATACGCCTGTATCAACATTAGAGTAAAGAGATTCCAGCCTCGTTACAAGTTCATCCGTTACGAAAAGTCATTCGACGAGGAAGCTTACAAAACAGACTTTGCCACTCTTCCATTCAACCTTGTTTACAGCACCGATGATCTAGATGAAAAGCTAGACATTTTCAATTCAATATTCAAGACCTGCCTGGACAAGCATGCTCCTTTGCACAAAGTAAAAGTTACCCGACCTCCTGCGCCATGGCTAAACTCCGAAGACATCCGTCAGCTGCAACAAGAACGTAATGAGCTGAGACATCGTGCCCATGAAACTAAACAGAATGACGTGTGGGAGAAATTTCGCGAGATACGCAACAAGCTACAAACAAAGATCAAGAAGGTAAAACGAAATTTCTATCAGACAGCTCTGTCTTCGAGAAAACCTAAGGAACTTTGGCAAACAATCCACAGAATTCTTCATCCTAGTCCTCAACCCATAAAAGCTGATCCGAATATACTGAATACTCATTTTACTTCTACATCGCAGCGACTACTTGATTCCACATCTAGATCTCCAGAAGAATTACGGGACCTTATTAACTCTCTACCTGAATGCTCTTCTAAGACATTTGATTTACGTCCCGTTACCTACTCTGAGGTGCTGAAACAGCTGCGCTCACTGAGAAATGACTGCTCCACTGGGGTCGACCAAATCCCCGTAAAATACCTGAAGCCTGTGGCTGATTACATCGCCTCGCCACTTACTCATATCATCAATTCTTTCATTGCCAATTCATCCTTTCCTTCCGTATGGAAAACTGCACGTATATGTCCCGTTCCAAAGATCGATCATCCAACAGAAAACGACCACTATAGACCCATTGCTATTCTTCCAGCGCTCTCCAAAGTCTACGAGCGTCTCGTTCTCCAGCAATTACTTGACTACATCAATGGACACGGTATTCTTGAGAAGAAAGTCGCTGGATACCGCAAGGGCCATTCGACCACCACAGTTCTGCTACGAATAAGGGATGACATCATCACGGCAATGAAGAAGGGCGAACTCACTCTAATTGCTTTTGCGGACTTCTCCAAAGCATTTGATACGGTCGACTATTCTACGATATTGAAGAAACTGCATGCCATTGGTTTCTCTAAGTCTTCACTGGACTGGGTCCACAGTTACCTGACATCTCGGAAGCAGTTCGTCCAAGTCAATGACAAGCAATCTACTCTAACAGATGTACATTTTGGCGTACCCCAAGGCTCCATCATGGGTCCCGCCCTTTTCAATTTATATGTAAACGATTTACAAGGTAACCTGGAATGCGCATGTTTTCAATATGCTGACGACACAACGGTATATCTTCACTCTCTGCCAAAAGATCTAGACGCACGAGCCCAAGAAATGAACAGTGCAATAACTTCACTAGAGAACTGGGCCACTGAATCAAATCTTCTTCTCAACGAAAAGAAAACTAAACAGGTGTTAGTAACCACGCAACAAATGTCAAGAGTTCACGGCCTGGGTGACAAAATACCATCTCTTACTGTAAAAGGCCAAACCTTGGAAAGAGTGGGAACATTCAAGCTGTTAGGAACGTGGATAAATGAAAATCTCAAGTGGTCTGACCATGTCAAGAATCTAGTCTCGTCGTGTTACGGAGTTCTTTCGACTTTGCGTAAAATAAAAAAATATGACCCCCCAATTTATCAAGAAACAAATTGTGGAAAGTCTCGTTCTCTCAAAGCTTGGTTTCAACGACATAGTTTGGTATCCTTTGCCTGTTTATCTACAGAAAAAAGTCCAACGTGTGCAGAACGCTGCCGCAAGTTTCGTCACTAATCGTTATTGTACCGAAAAAGACGTTGTAAAATTAGGTTGGCTACCAACTCTGGAGAAAGCTCAGATGAACGTTTCAAGAACAGTGCATCAAGCGATGCATGACGACAAATGGCCAGATTATTTACGGCCCCAGATACACGCACCCGAGAGGATGTTGCGATCAAGTGGTGCCACAGTATTGACTATTCCACTCATCAAAGGGACGTTTCAGGACTCTGCCGCAAGCCTCTTCAACGACTTACCCGAAAATATAAGATCCTGTAAAGAACATCATCAGTTCTGTCGTCATGTCAAGTCCATCTTACTTGAAAGAGCAAAGAACAGAGTCACCCGTTGAATAACTGAATTTATATTTTAAATATATGTACATAGTTTCTCATTTGTTTATATTTCACATTTTTATCAGTATAGTTCTTAGGTTTGGGGAATGTAGAGCTACCCTGTAGATATGTCCCCAATAAATCTTTATTATTATTATTTGCAGTAAATACATCCATATGCAAACTACTTAAACAGTACTGTAGGGCGTGGTATACGTAACCTACATGCTGTGGGAAAATTTAAAACCTATGTACTAAAAGATACTAGTCCTAAGCTAATGTTATATATATCACT
Source organism: Telmatactis stephensoni (assembly GCA_029948255.1). NCBI lineage: Eukaryota > Metazoa > Cnidaria > Anthozoa > Actiniaria > Isophelliidae > Telmatactis > Telmatactis stephensoni. The sequence goes on from JALIZF010001925.1 coordinate 1,012,083, forward strand.
ATGATCTAATTTTCAATAAAGTTAGAGGTGTGTATAATAACTGGAGTTTCCCACTTCATCAGAACGTTGCCACTTCAAAAAGATAAAGGAAACCGATATTAATCTTAATTGTATCGATGTAGACAATTACTATGCTAGATTTAGATAGGTGTATCACCTATAGGTCCTAATGTGTCTATATATATTCTGATGTTAATCCTAATATGTGTTTAAAAATAGGCTATTCAAATTACTAATAGTTAATAACTAATTAATTGAAAAGTGTCAAAAAAATAAATTACATCTTAAAAAAAAACAGTCTTTATCAGCTAATGTTTATCTTTCAACAAAGTCTGAATCCTAGAGATTCTTGCGATATGGTGTCCCTTTTACAATGTCTGAATCTTGAAAGTTCTTGCAATGTTCAAACTGCTAGAGATGATTGACTTCTGCATGCGAAATAATACATCCTTTGTTCTCTTAACTCCAAGTAACTCTTTAACAGTGTCAAACAGTTCTCGTGAATATCCTCCCAGGACGTCGATAATGATGTTATATTATTTGACTTCATAATCAGGGTATCTCTTCTTTAACTCCCATCTCAACGGTGCATATTTCGATGATTTTTCTGCTTGCTTCTCCTCTCGATTTTCCAGCCACGGACAACTCATTTCTAAGAGAATGACTCTTTTTTCTTTCTTATCCACGATGCGTGCGTCGATACGGTTGGACCTCACCTCAGTATTTTCCGCAAAGAGTGGGATATCCCATAGTGCTTGGGCTCTGTCATTCTGGTATTCTGGCTTAGGTTTTACTTGCGAATACCAAGGCGGGATGGTTTCTATCAGGTCCAGATCTTTAAGCAATTCGAAGAATAGAATCTTTAGGGCTGCGTTGTGTCTTACAAGGTACTTACTTTGAGCTAGGGTGCTGCATGCGGAAAGAACGTGCTGTACGCTCTCAGCTGCTTTACCACACATGCGGCATTTAACATCTGGATCTGAATTTGTCTTTGTCTTGTTATGATGATATAATCTCGTAGGAAGCAACTGTTGATATAGCTCATATACACCTGCTATGGTGTGTGATGGTGCTGATTTCCATTCATGTAGCCAACTAAAGCAATCCTTGATCTCTTCATCTTTCCATCTGGCTTCAAGGAATTTCCCTTGCCATTTTTGGTCTTTGAGCTCTTTGACTCTTTGCACTTTGAGCTCTTTGACTCTTTTATTATTATTATTATTATTATTATTATTATTATTATTATTATTATTATTATTATTATTATTATTATTATTATTATTATTATACTAGTATAAGGGGTTAAAAAATCGTCCAGCCACGCCCTTCTTAAAAGACTTCCAGTATCTTTTAGAGGTATTTCTTAAAATTTCCGACGAGCATACACGATCCTTAATTTTACAATGGAGTCCCCCCCTTCCCCGGGTTGGAGAATAACCCACTAGTCTTTTCCCGTTTATTTTTATGCTATCGTCAGCAACCATGCACTCATGACCAAATGGATAAAGTAGTTTATGATTCTGCACATTGCAATTATATGCGGAATACATGATTTTAAGTTTGTTTCGAGTGCTGTAGCCGATCGCTAATCATGATCTACCAATGTGGTCGTTCCTATAGAGATGGTTGTTTACGAGTGCTACTTGAGGTCGCTAGGAACGGTCGTCAGTTTGATGGTATTTTTTGACCAATCACAACACTCCAGCCTTTCACGAAGGACTATGAATAACACTTACAAAGTAATGTTTAAACATTTCTCTTAAGTTTGCGGTGACGCAGCAAAGTGACACAGATTCAAAAAAGGTAAGTATTTAGTTCTTAATTCACGAACTTTGTCTTAAACTTTTTGCTATATACAATTGATCCATGTATACATGGATTGCAGCAATGTACATCACTTTTAGTAGTAAACTAATATTTTCCGATCAAAAAAATAGCCACCGCCTTGAAATTTTAAAATTGTTTATCGAAGTAACAATATTTGTCGAAGTAACAATATTTGTAATGTGGATGTAGTCCTGACTGAGAAGGACTGTTTGATGTGACTGACATTTCGACAACCTGAGCGGAATAAACATATTCGTTTTGCCTTTCCTTTTTTTTTTGGCAATATTTTACCAGAAGTTTACAGTTTGAAAGTCCATTGCCAATAAGCTGGGATTAGCTAGAATAATTTGGAAGCAAGGTTACAACTTACAATGAATGAATTTTGGTGCCATATTTTCAGTTGAACATTTCTCGACCATGCAGCAATGCACCGAATTGTTTGAGCTTTAGACCGATCAGTAAAGTGGAAAATATCGAATGCTTACCAGAATTTTAATGAACTATCTAGCTAAGAACGAAATTAAATCCAACTACTAGTCTATAACATGCAGTCATTGAAAGCGCCTATATACATATCGACGTATATGTACCTTGTTGAGCATTTTTTTGTGCGCAAATTAAAAATCCGTAAGTTATTTTTCTTGTGTTAGTCTAGTCTATATTTCCTAATATTTTATTTCCAAAAACGATTATTAATAAAAGGAGATTGCATTCATATTCAAACAAAGAGTAACAAAAACCTCTCATTCGAAGAATAAATTAAATGTTGTGTCAAGTCAAAGTACTTTCTTCACGGAAAGTTTAGCGGGTTGTTCGTGGTTGGTTTTGGTCGATAAAAGTCAAATTTGAATCCAAAATTGAAGTTTAGACCGCAAGTCGCGCATTTGCCATATATAATTTATTTTACAGTACAATAAAAACTTGAATAAAAATGCAAGATAAAAACTTTATATACAATTCCAAAGACAGTTTAAACGGCCATTTTATTTTACCAGATCAGTTTCTAACTGCAGGTTCAAATAAAATTACAGTATTAATTCAACGCAAAGCAAAAATTTGAATCAAAATTTGGCACTTTTAGCCATTATTACTTGATATTGAAAAAAAATCTCCTCTCAAACAGAAAAGGACCTATCAACTCCTTGACATACCCCCTGGTAATGCATGTAAACTGTTTTTAAAGATGGTATAAATGAACCATAGAAACCAAAGCGAGCAAGAAGAATTTATATTTGTAGACTAAGCGAAAAAAACTAGAAGAATATTGAATACTTGCTTTAAAAAACTTAACGAACAGGGATGATAATTGACTGTACCGAAAAGAATTAAGGAATATCAAGACAAATTAAGCTGAAACCCACCATATTTTCCATCAACCAAAAAGGAGCCGCCGTACACTATTATTACGTTTCTGCAAAATCTTTGCCGAGCTGAGCGTGTAGCGCTTTGCCGGATGGCACTTTCACTGCTATTAGACTATCGTTTGTTTGGTTAGATTACGTTTAAGAGATATACTGGTCACGATATTGCTGGTATTGACGCGTAGACTTGGACGTGTAGTAGTTGTACCCATTCAATCAGTTCATGGGTTGCATATTCTGCAGTCGCTCTTTAAATTTTGTATCGCTGATGAGAACAAGTGAAATTAACGTCTGAAAAATATTTAAACTGAATTAGAAAAAATATAGTCGGCAAAACGGAAATATTTACCCTGAGAGAGCAGAGAATTAGGGAATATGTTAAGCGAATATTCCGCTTCCACCCCTCAAAAGGAGTACCCTACTAAATGCATACAAAACCTTGCACTAATTAACTAGTTCACTTAAGCTTTGTTTCACGGGCCGAAATTACCACTCTAAAGTACAAGCACTACTGACAGCGCGCATAACATAAATAATGCCATCATGCGTACTAACTTTTTCAAGGGCTAAATATAATCATGCACTCTATACGTGAAGTACAAACCATTCCAAGCTCAGTAGAGTGGTTTACTTAACCCATGAAATAGATTAGAGGCTAATACTAATTGTAGATAGTAATTTTATTGTTTTCTTTCGTATCTGTTTGACTATTACACGTTAGTTCTTAGTTTTTGTTTAAGGGGTAAATAAAACTACTCTACTGTGCTTGTACCTTAGCAATCTGCAGCAATGGGTCGATTTGGTTGAAAATAAACTCTCTCTTCATATATCTATCTATATATCTCGAGTATTAAGAATGTGAGATGATGTCCTTGCTGAATATCGTCTTTAGTTTGCTGCGCTCACATCGCAGTTTAAGAAAGGTCACGTGGTACACATCCAGGGTGATGATTGGTTTGTTAATATGTTAAGATCATGCATATCTGAGTTTTCGTAAAGTATTTTAAAGGAATAGCTCTTTGCTCTTTGCTTTTTCCATTTCAAATCTCAAAACCATCTCAAGATCTGCATGGATATTTTTTTTAATTTTGCAGAAAGAAATCAATCATCAATGATGGCATATACAGTGTTCCTTCTTCTTGTTACATGTATCATTGGAGCCACCAATGGAGAACGCTATCACAGATGCGAATATGAGCATCTTCACGAGTGTGACGGGGCTTTCGTGGCTGGATTTCGAACTCAACCCAGTAGCATGGATGCTAGAGATCTAGCAAAAACTAAGCCGTTGACTGTGTATTGTGATGTGTTTGAGGTAGGCCAAGGTTAGAGACTTAGAGCACGCGCGACTAGACCGAAAGAGAGCATGGGGGGGGGGGGGGGGGGGGAGGGTGGATGCAAGACGTAACTCACTTTTCGGCTTTGATATTTTAGAAGATACGGAATTCAGTTAATTACGTGCTATATAAGGGTTAAGCAAGCTCATTGTGGATGTCGTGTTAATATTCGTTTAGTTTTGTTGTTTTAACAATTTTTGTCCATACACCCTTTCGGGTAAGTCGCGTATGCTAACTGGGGTCTTTGGTCCGACAACGTCTATTGAAATAGGTGTATTAGCAGCTTTACGTTGTCTACAATTCTGTATAAAACTAGCTTGGTAAAGCGTGACTTTTGCAGACATATTGATTTTTAATTTATGCCAATTACTGAAAAACTTTCAACTTATACAATTCCCGGGTCATTCAATGCGGGATGTTAGGTTGTCAATGCACCAGAGGCCGACACAGGTGTAAAACGCATTGCGCAAACTCGGAAGTTTTAAATAAAACCATTGGAAGTTTAGTAAATCTTGAAAGTTAAGGTTGCCCGCGTGAAAAGTTTGTGCATATTTTTCCAAAAACATCGCTTGAGTTGTTCTCAGCTCTTTCTTTGGTCAAATAATACACGATAAATTCGTATAATACACGACAGTTGAATCGATGGTACTTTTATTTGTAAACACAAATACGTCCACGAATTCCCGACGAATATTTGAGCAAGCGCAATGCATTTTTCACTCGTGTCCCAGAGAACGGTTCTTGAAAGACCGACCGATAAGAGCCAGAGGTTTTTTAGAGGTAATCCTTGATTAGCCAGCGGCAGAGAAGGGGCCTGGGGGGCCGGTGTCCCCCTCTTTTCAGTTGGATCCAGTTTTTCTTTTGAGTAAATGTATTTTAGAAGGAAAAACAACTATTCTTACGCGCACGGTAAAACGGGTAAAAGTCATTCTAAAATTACTTTTTTAAGCGCGCGTGTGCCAAAAATAACCCATTCCCAAAAACTGGCTCTTTTATCTCGATGGTACTCCTCCCTTTCAAAATCTCTAGATCCGCCCCTGTTAGCGTTAGTCAGCCATGAGGCTTTCACGAACTCAGGCCAGACATCTAAATTTTTGCAAACATAACCATTAAAGCAATAGGTAAAGATTAGTGAATCCTTGAATGTGCCACGCACAAAAATGTTGGCTTAACTACAAGGAACGCAACGGCCCGATGTCCAGCATTTTTCATCAATTAACAATATAAAGCTTAATTAGGACGCATCCATCGACTAATATATGGATAAATTTGAAAATTCATCTCTTATAACCCTAACCCTTCATCTGAAAACGCATCCGTTTTCAACACAAAAGAAGAAGACAAAAGGAGAACAGCTATAATTCATGCCGCAGGTGGAAGGGTAGAGGGAATGCCTAACGTACTACCTTTACAAGAAAAGATGAGCTTTCAAATCATCTGGATTAATATGGACGTAGTCTTTGATAAGCAAAACCCAAACTAATTAAAGGCTCCGCGCACACATGATGTAACTTTTTTCAGTAACATTGAGCGTAACATGTAAATATTTACACCGTGTGTCTACCCCTACAATTTTGCGCACAAGGAAAGTTGCGTCGTGTGTCAGCTGGCTCCATTGTTTGAGAATAATAGTCATCGTAAGTGGAAATGCGACCCTGTGGTAGTGTGAATGGAACATGATTCAACAGTGAAATCTTTTGCTTAAAGTGTCCCTAGGGAAGCGAAAATACTCAAAAGCCTTATCCCTCAGGGACAACTCGCGTTCGTTTAGAGACGTTGTCGAAAATATATGTTATTTAGTGTAAACAACACATTTTACAACACTTGCTTCTTATCTCGCATTCTGATTGGTTAATTAGAGTGTGTCAATAAGAGAATACTGCTGACGCGTTTCGGCGCGCGCGCTAGTTCTGTTGCCCCGTTTGATAAGGATTTGTCAACTTTTATCTTCAAATAATTGTTGTAAAAAAGGAATTGAAGATGATTTTGAGTTATCTGTCCCTCTTATTGACACTCTTGACGCAATAAAATGCTCACAACTTTGCAGTGAAATAACTCACTGCGCTCGTGATTCCACTTGAGTTTTGAACATTTTATGACGTCAAGAGTGTGTCAATAACTGCATGGACAGACAACTCAAAACCATCTTCAATTTGTTAAACTTACTTTAGTATAATATTTCACTGTCCCAGCACTTTGCTCAGTGTCTCAGTTCAGATCCAGACTGCAAGGGAAAGTTTATCGATTCCTATCGATATATAATACTTCAGCGAATGATCATGGATGATACATTGGAATTGTGTAAACACAACCTGATAGCGTTGCAGCAAATCGTTCAAGGTTTGTTCTTACACATTTTAGCTTGTTTTTGATGGGATTCAGTAACTAGTATAAAAAGGGTGGAGAGATTTGATGATGAATGGATTGAATAGTACGTAGTGCTTGATTGACGTTACGGCAACCATTTTCGATGGACTTAATGCAGAGATTTCTTATTATGGAGTTGAACCTCCCTTTAGCGAGTACCCAAACTGAATGTCCAGTTTATGGAGGTGGTCGTCCATGAAAGTAAACACTAAATTTAAAGTCATACGGAAATTAAACTACACATGAGTTACTAGTCTTAATTAATTTGCAATAAAAGAGTCATAGTGCATATCTTACCCTAATAAGAATTGACGTTTCCTCGGCTTCGCTTAATTAAGTCTGTATAATTAAAAACCATTTATTATTGAATTACCATTTTGAATGACTTGAGTTATTTCTATAGCTAGTGATTTTAGATGTATTGACAGTGTTATAGCCTGCTTCTGCAGTGTATTCAAATTGAATAATTAGGTTAACACACTCTTTGCTCGTGGATTATTGGCCAATATAAACCTTTACTCGTTAACTAACAATGGACTCGAAATTTTCTCTTTAAAATTCTCGTTCATTGTTAGTCTCGTGCAGGTAAATCCCGATACTCACTCGCTCGAGTGCGTTAACCTCTAATTAAATCACATTTAACAAGATACATTCAATTCAAAATATGAAGCTTGATTGTAGTTATACCATAAAATGTGTTTTCTGATAAACAGCCGATGAGAAGTACCGTCTGAAAGTGGAAAACTTGAAAGATGTTGGTAAGTTTAGAAATAAAAGAGTACTAGTCTCTTGTTGTTTTCAAATTAGGGCGTGTTTAACCACAGCCGAACCACGGTGTGTGTCCATTGAAAATGAATTCCAGCTGAATAGAAAGAACACCTCAATATTAGTAAAGGTGCAAAGTTTCAGTTTATATAAGAGGAATAAGTAGAGAAATGACAGCAAATTTAAGATCAAATATTTTCTTAAGATTCGTTTGCATGGATGTATGGCACCATGTATGGCACGAGCTTTCCATCCAACGCATTTCTCCAATTAAGTTGATTCCTCTGTTTTGCATTTTCATTCAGATAGGCCATATGCACTAACAGGTCACGTGACCCTATCTCCCCTAAATCAAGCCGCACCATCAAAATGGACTCCAAAAAATGAAAGAACACCTTGATATTAGTAAAAGTTTCAGTTTACAAGATAAATAAGAGAAAAAATGACAGCAAATTTAAGATTAGATATTTTCTTAAGATTTGTTCTGAAAAATGCGTTGGATGGCACGATCTTGCCATTATTACTTGAGTGGATTTATTGACTGAACATTCCTTCTTTCTTTCTTTTGTCTTCTTTTCTCTCTCTCTCTCTCTTTCTTTGTTTTGTTTTTGTTTTTTTTACATTATGCGATTCCTAACTACTTATTTTTTGAATTTTGAACAAGCACTCATAAAACAAATGAAATTTTTATCCCTTTATCCACTTTCAGACAAGGACGAATTTGATCACTGCGCAGCTGAAATTCACCGTAAATGTGCCACTCAAATGGAAGAAAATTTGAAATCTGGAGAAAAGATGTGTACCAGTATTAAGAGTTTCATCAGCTGCTATAAAAAACCGGAGATACCTTGTGATGCCACGATTTATAAAGACTTTCTCCAACTGCTAAAAAACTTTGCACCTCAGATGCTGGAAATGTACAAAGAGTCTCCTGATGTTATGCCAGAGTGCTAGCTAAATGTTGCATCAACAACGAGGCTTGCTTGCTTAAAATATATATCATGCATTATAAGACACCGTCAGTGTAAGGCTGACTTTAACCGTAGAAGTGTAGAGCCAAGCAGATCATTTTATTTCTAAAGGAATATGATCGTGACAACTTATATTTGGCAACATATATATGTAGTTGCTTGTTTATAAGATGCGCAGTGTAATTAAAAGGGAAGTAAAATTGCATATTGTCTGGAAATGATCTTTTTTTATGAGGGCCTACATCGCTTTTTATGGAATTAATTTGGAAAATATATATTTGTTTCCAGTACATCCCCCTCCCCCTCCCCCTCCCTTCCCCCAAAAATGGGACACTAAATAAGACGAAGATAGAGTCGTATAGTTTTATGTCGTGTTCGGTGAAACAGGACGAGAAAACATTTTTCGTATATATATGACCTCTCATAATAAGGAAGCCCAGTACGTTGTCCTGATACAAGCCCTTTAGAGTCAAAGAACCGAGCTGGCTCTCAAGGAAAGGGACGAAGGAGGGGGAGGGGAAAGACGTTTCTTATAATTCCCCCTTCCCTCGCTCTCTTCAGAGACTTTCAATTGACCCATAATGCCTTTTGTTTTCTTTTTGGAAGGGGGAGGAGCTCATAGATCTTATAAAGATGTCTACAAATTGACAAAACTAAAGCTTAAAAGTCTACAAACCCTTTGCAGTTGATCAGGGTTCCCTATACCTTTTGCGTGAAACGTGAATGGCTGATTTATTTTGACGTGGAACGTACGTAATTTAAGGTCTAAAATCTTTTTGCGTCCACGTGAAAGCAACTTTGATTTTTTTGTGAACGTGAAAGAGACTTTTGAATTATCCGTGACGCGTGAAAAGACCAAATATTTTTGCGTGATTTCATTTTGCAAAGGGCTACAGGGGCTGATTTTGAGAAGTGTTCTTGCAAAAAGCCACTATCCAAATGCTAGCTGCCTCCAGGTTGTTTTCTTTAACCATAAGAGTCTTAGCCCGCCGTTGTCGCCCTCAGGGTTAGGAGATTGTCTGTATACACTGACTATATGACAGTGCTGCGGGCTGTACCACTTTAAATCCCCATGAGTCTTAGACTAGTATTTGGGATTTTCCCTAACCTGAAAAATTTTAGATTTGTGCGAACACTTGTTTGTTTGTTTTTCAAGTATTTTAGAGTTTTCTTAGACAGACTCCAAAAGCTCCAACTATAAATCTTTGAGCTTGTATTGATGTACTTTGTTTTCGTCAGTATCTCCGGCCGAAAAATAAATCTAAATTAAATTGTAAATAGAAATGGGAAACTCAAGACTGCTAATTACGAAGGAATATGAAAATGCGCAGTTTGAAAATAGCCTGTTATGGCTGTTTTGAGGGGAAAATACAAACGAACAACGTGCGTGCAACTTCTAAGGCCTTTAAAACTAAGAACATTGTGAAAGTTTCACAACGGACACAACGCATTGCATCATGTAACATGGTCATTTAGCTGAAATTTTCCCCGGTCGGTTTCACGAAAAGTAGAACTACTAGTACTTTCTACTCCTGCAACAGAATCGTGTGTCGCGAACAAGTTTCAGGACGAAATTTCAGCGTGTAACACCATTTATGAAAATCGTCTCGTATCGGCGATCGACACAAGTTTCAGATAAAAGTTTCAGCGTGTAACAGCGCCTTTATGCGCATTGCTAACCAGACAAGACATTGCAAAACAAGCGAGAAAAAGAAAAGGTTGTACGCTGATCAACAAGTAACTAATTAACAAACGAGGAACGATGTTTGTGGATTATTTCGACCTTGGGACGATGCCTCTCCGCATGCAAAACCGGGTTTAATTCGGGGGTTATAAACGTGCCAACCGCGCACCAAGAAATAGTAGACACACAATGCAATTGCGCAAGGGCATAGATGACAAGATCACCCATTTAACAAAATGAAAGCCAAGGGAACAGGTCTAAAGGTCCATGGCGAAGAGCAATTTTACAAAAAGGAGCATGGCCTTGCTAATGTTGCAACAACACGTGGAACTTCATTTAGCCGTACTGGTATTGTTGCTGTCTTAGTTCACCTCCCCAACACTTCAATCCAAAAAGTTACATGGAGAGAAATATTTCAAAATTTAATTTTGTGAGATTACCCAATAACAAATGTTTATTATAAACGACCTTAAAAGCTGACACAGTACGTAGATTACATGCAGTATGCATTTATCTTATACATGCATGAAGAGGCCCAACTAACTACATCACTGGCCGAGGCTGTACTAAGATTGGAGAACCTGTGTACATTGGATAAACCCTTACCCATAGTATCATTGGGAATCCCAGCCAGGGTGCCTTTGACAAATAATGCCCTGCACCTAACAGTATGTATCGAGGGGAAAATATAGAGATAATGATATCCAATCTTGGAGCCATATTACACATGTACATGTATTTAAATATCAATACAATAAACTGGTAAATATTGACAAAATCTTTGACAATTAAACAGGCTTCATCTGGGCAGTGAAGATTTTGCCAATATCTGCCAGTTTATTGTATTGATTTATAAATACATGTATTATTGTATTGATATCACCTGTTCTGGTTAAATACACAACTGTGGGAAGTACTTGGACATTTATATTTATAAATCAGGTATCTTATGCTTGGTGTTTACTGGGGTATGAGAAAAACACAATACTAAACAATCCAAATGGTCACATTTTGTTGTTGTCCAACTTCAAACCTACATGCATGCACTGGCAGTTATCCCACTACCATTAAAATGAAGCTAGTATGTATAGCAAGCATTTCTTTGGGGCTGTTCACACTACAGCATTAGATCGATCTGAGATCGATCCAGTCTAGTACATTGCTTCAAGCTGGATCAAACTCAGATTGATCTAAAACTTGTCATTTGTTGAGATAAAAAAGGGGGCCCAGTCATTTGAAGGGCGATTAACGCTAATCTGTGTTAAAATGAATGGTTTTGTTTAGCATAATCCACAGATTTTTCAGTAAATCACAAGCTACATTATACACTGAAATTGACCAAATGATCTAACATATACACTGTATACTGGTACTTGAAGGTACACTATAAAACACCTGACAAGGGATTGTAAGGTTTTACCAACAAGCTATTTTTTAGCTTATGAATACAATATGTTAAAGTTTGTAGAGTTGTTGGGTTGTTGTACAGATGAAAATCATGTTGACTTGACATTTACAAAGTAACAGTCCAGTGCTAGTTAGATTGGTTCAGCTTGCTGTAGCATTCATGAGAAGAGTAATGTTATCTCCCTTTAGTAGTATACGCCCTATAAGAAAAAAATACACAATTATAGTACTAAACTGCTGTCTTCACTTCTTTGAGCATTCACTCAATAGGCTTTTATCTCCCCTCAGTCTGTTGAGCATGTGCTGTAGAAATGGCAAACCTGTCTGTTTTTGTGATGAACAATGACAAGGAGCAAGAAACTGCACTTTATAACTCAGCTGCCTACAGTATGCCCACAGAAACATGCCAATGGACACAGGGGGCATATCTAAGAATTGTTGCTTGGAATTCTTTTAGGGGGAGGGGGAAGGGAAGTGCTCTAGTTTACTTTTTTAAAGGTCATACAAGTACTTTTAATACATAATACATGTGCTGGGTTAGATAGCCTTTTATATCAGTCATTGGCCTGAGACCTGTCTTTTGTTTGGAACACTGAGCCCTGGGCAAAATTGATTAATTTTGTTGGTTTGAAGTCTTCTGCTTCTGTTTGTGATCACACAGTATAATCTACCACAGCCAAACAATTTTGGGCATTCTCTATGGGATTGCTGTTTTGTTTGGCATGATATGTGCATACATTTTTTTGTATTCATTTTAGCCATGTTCATTAGTATTCTAAACTACTATTGTGTAAGAGTCACCTTCAAGAAATACATGTATAGTTAACAAAACTACATGAACACATAGCACCACCTTGACAATACAAAACATAGGGTCAAAAACTCTTAACGAAGGTTTAACCCTTGAACTGAATCTTCAAAAAACATGAATCTCCAGGAATGTAAGGGCTAAAGCTCAAGGAGAAGAGGGAAGTCAAAACAAGTCACTGACAATTATAAAACTATGGACCACTTGGTTAAGAGACTGTAAATTAACCAACAAAATCATTAACCCTTAATGCTTGAAGAAACCCAAACATAGTGCTTGTTTATTTTATCATATAAAGAATACATCGTACCTATTTGTCTTCTTGTTTTACTCTTCAGGTGAATCTCTTCTGCTTCATCAAGTACAAGATTCATGTATTCATCAAATCCCTGAGATACGCATGTAAAACAAAATTATTACAGTGTATAATGAGTGTGAAAAGGGCTATGCTGTGCTGTGACCGTGCCAGTGCCGTGATGCCTATTCTGAATGTTTTTATAGACTATAAAAACATTCAGAATACTTGCTGTAACTTTTCCGGGCAAAACTGTGCAGTTTTCAAAGTCATACTGACAGTACAAAAACAGCTCTAATGATGATTGTATGTTTACAAGTACATGTAGTGCTTCATGTATACCACAACGTGTTCACAGCTCTTTACAAGTCTCAATAAACAAGTAAATAATACAAATAGACTTAAATAGTTAAGAACTCAAACTGGTTGGAGGTAAACCAGAACAGCAAGCTGGCCCTTCCCCCAAACTGCTATTTTGATTATTTTTCATTAACTGGCAATGATACAGTACAAATTAATACTGTACATCTAAAAACTGTAAGTACTACATTTGTTCTACCATTGATGAAACTTGAAAGGAAATACTCCACCCTCCCCCCCAAAAACATTGCAGAAATTGTCAGAATTAAGAAGTTGTTAGTCCAAGTGTACATGTAGAAAGCTGTACACTGTCAATATAAAGCTATCTCCATGTACATTGTAAACTGCATACAGTACACAATAATGTAACCCAGGTTCATTAAGAAAATGACAAAGCCCTGTGCAGTGTTCCAGACATTTGGTGAGCAATTCTTTCCAGGTAATTATTAACAAAGTACAAAGCGAGCCAAATCTCTGACACCCAAGTACCCTGAAAGCTTAGTGTTTAAATTTGATTTCCAGCACCACCAGCCAACAAGAGAAAAATCCTTCTCCTATCCTTCACAACTTTCAGGTTGAGCATGCACAAAGATCATGTACATAACAAAACATCATTTTCATGAGCCAGAAATACATTGCAAAGAACACTGTCGTTTTCATACACCATGATTTTTATATCCAGAAACATGGATGTGGAAATCATGAGGGCCAGTAGGGGTACTTTCAGCCAGCCCAGGCTCAACTGCTGTACGCTATCTTATGGCGGCTTTGTGATTGAAAATGGAAGGCTATGGGTTTGAATCTCGATGGTTTTATCCTCTGTTTTATTTAATGACTGATTCCTCAACACTTACACATGACATTGCATCAGACTCATTGTAGCGTGACGGCCAAAGTCTGAATTCATTGCTGTAGACGAATGATAAATTTCCTGTATTGCATGATGTTGCTGCATACTCATTGTACGTTGCATCATGGTCAAAGGTGCCGCATTGTCTACTGTATTTGGTGCTTTAGATCAAACGAATGATAAATGCAATTCCATTACAGTCAGTATCCACTGCAGTATTTGTTTCAATATGCACCTCAAAGTGTACAGTTGATCAATTACAATAAATTTAACAAAAAGTTAAATAGTTTTAAGCAATGGCAGCTTGTTAGGTTTGGTTTGCTTTACATTCGACAATATAACACTAAGTGACTTTTAACAAGGACAAACTGATGAAATACCGAAGCACACCCGAATCAGACATGTGCGTGAAAGTCCTCACGTCTTTGCAGCTGGAGAAGTAATTATGTTTTTAAATTTTTTCTCCCTATATGTATATATATTTCAGTGCTATTCTATCGAAGAATTCTTTAGCGATCGACGTATATAAACTATCCGAAAACTTTACAGAAAATACATGTACTTCATGGTTACTTCGTGCTACATCGGTTGCCGTTTAGATATCGATCTGCTAACACCTGAGTGAGCGAGCCAGTGACACAGGGTCACTACAATAAGTCGTTTCTAGGCTACGTGTATACACGAATTAAAAAGGAAACCATACTTGCAGGGTAAAACACAGTAAGTTAATTATTTACTTTATTGTATACATGTACTTACAATAATGTGACCCTCTATTCTCATATTGACTTGTTCATACAACCATATCTGCACTCTTGATCGCTGAAAATGATACATAATATTACATAAACGGTTCATAAAGAAAGATATCATGTATGTAATTAAAGTAACATTTTGTATATTCCTGGAGAGGTTAATTGTTTTAGTATAACCCTACTAATCGGTCAAATAAAGGAATGTTAATTCTCGATAAAATCCTGAAAATTCACTTCAAAATGCAGTTCATTGTTTGATCCGCCATAATGTTTTTGCTACTAGTAGGCTATCGCAAATTAGACCTCTAGTAGAGTAACCAATCAGAATGCAGGATGTGTGATAGAACACTAGTAGGTTTATACTAATATATAATAACTGGGATATTATGTGTGCTGTGATTGCATGAGAACTGTGTGATTTCAGAACACACACATAGATGACGTCATTGAATCTTATGTGCACTCTGACTGGTTGCAATGTTTTGATGAATATTATATAAAATGATTGATGGATACCCCAGGAACTATAACCATTAAGAGCCTTGAAAGAGCAAGGGATAGATTTCCCTGAGTCTGCAAATAATTGAAATTGTATTGAAATGCCTCAAGTGAGAACCAAACATTCGAAGCAATTATTAAGCTTAAGTTCTTACTTACATTTTGAAGATACCTGAAGATCAAGTTCTACACAACTAGTCAAGGAATCTAGATCAATATACTAGAGAGATATATACTAAATAGCTTGACATTGAACATTAGTGAAAAGCCAACGTTCGAAATAGACATGCAAGGACCCAAGGCTCTAATTCTTGGGATGAAACAGAAAAAAGTATACCACAGCATTTGGATATTCTTCACGTCATGAGATCAGAATTGCTTTTAAACTATGCTATAAATCTAGCAATCACAGAAAACTCGATTCAAAACGCCGCTAAATAAGCTTAATTTCTGTCACTGAGTTCACGTGCTGAAACAACTGGAGTCCAGAGTCAAAACTTCAAAATAACTATACAAATCTTCTACAAAAGGATACAATAGGTTGTACCATAACTTTTTGAACCTTCTGTCCTTTGTATGCCATGATTGCGTCCTTTTTCCTTGTCCTAAAAAGAGTTTTTAACTTCTACAAAGACTAAACCACGCTTTCTGGATTCAAAATGGCGGCTTAGTGGCACTAAGCATTCTGGGTAAAACGTTTCTAAACGTTGTACCACAGGCAACCCAAGCTTCATAAGGAGAATATTCTACGTATATGTTTGTACAAGGAAAGCCCAGGAAGGAAAGGAGTACTGATTTGGGTTTTATACAAAATAGATCACAAATGGGTAGTTTATATCCTGTAAATCAGCTTTAACGTCGCGGAAAAAATAGCTTAATAAAAGGGCTTAAACCAGAAGAAAGCACACACAGAGGCACATGAGGATGAAAAAAAACTTTTTTCTTCTACATTCCATGAGTATTCGAACCCGGACATTCTATTTGCTTCGTATTAATTTGTAACATCCATACGCAGTCCCCCTCCCCTCCCCTCCCCTCCCCTTCCCTTGAGAGCGGGCAACGCAGGCTAGTGGATGCGCATCGATGCGCATGCCATTTTCAACACTTTCTCCCAACAGCCGCCATCTTGGAAATCTAACGTGCGCGCACTTGCAAGAGCTAGAGAATCGCGCGCAGCTAGTGTGCGCAATGCAAAATGATGAACTCTTTATAGACTTTAGACTTTTTTTTAGACTTTTTTATTGATTTTGCACCATATTTACAGATTTTTTTATAATTATTAATAATATACATATACCAGAATAATGAACAAATATAGAAATTTATTGAACATATAAAGTTTGTGCACAGTAGCCGAAGTAGCATAGCTTTCGTGTCAGCTACTGATAAAACTCGGAACAATTAAAAATCTTATTTAAAACCATAATTATACATTTATTCAGCATTACTAATAGTCTCCTTAGTCACCCTTATCAATGCAAGTTGTCAAAATGGATGTTTTCCATACACTCAGTTCGACACTCAAATCACGTGAAATCTCAACACTGTGATTTCACGTCAACCTCGTTCCCAGGCTCTGCCTTCTCGCTTTTTTTTTTCAAAATGAGCGCCCGCCATTTTGAAAAAATAAAAAGCGAGAAGGGATAGTCTCCTTCGCAGCCTTATTAGTCTCACTCCCATTCACCTGCAATCCATTCCCGCCAGCGGTTCTTCGGGCCAAACTAATTGCAATGCACAACTCTGTCTGATGCCAATTTAGTCAAGTAGAGCGGGACACGTTCTGTACAGAGTTTTTCCAAAACTTTCATATTCATACTTTAGTGTGAAAAATAACGAATTTCATAACCACAATGCAATTTAGTCTTGGAATGCAATATGTAACGTATGCGATACAAATATCAAAGAAAACTGACTCAATCATATAATAAGCAGCATTGATAACCGCTCTCGGTGGTTGTAGAGGTTAAACATGTTAAATCAATGTGGAAATAACACTTTCGGATATTTGAGGTGTTTCAAAATAGAGGCTCCTCGGTGTCTATTTAAAAGTCAGCCAGGCCTTTGGGTTACCTATTTGTATTTTATCGATCACCTCTTGTGATATTCCTCTATTAAGCATCTTAGGGATGATATTGACTTGGATATGAGAATACCCGTGACCACCATACTTGAGAAGTCGATGTCTTGTGTGAATATCGAGTGAAATGAGTATTTGATCTTCAAACCCTTCATCAACCAAAAACTTGATTTCTTTTACTCTCTGAGAATCACTAGGCAAGTCGATATCCGGTTTGGTATAATAATGAACCATTTCCAAACCAAAGAAATCATATACCAAGTAACAACCTGTTGCTGTCAAATCAAGAAGAGCCTCTCTGTCAAACACAGTCCGGTCAATGTGTGTTAGTGCAGTCTTATTGAGATTACCACCTGCTTCTTGAAATACACGGGCATGTTCTATTGGTGCGTGTTGGTCGAATCCAGGACGTATGGCGAGTGGAGCGCCAGTAGCTGTCTGCACAATTGCCGCAGCTTTCAGGGCCTTCTTTTCAAATGGCGTTAATGGCCAGTTACCGGCCATTTCACCAATCAAACCACATTTGATGTTTGTGTTGTCAACTCCAGCTGTAAGATCTTTCATCATAAACTGCAAAGATCAGCATAAAATAATGGCTACCCTGAGTATCAGAACAGTATTATTTGTACCTGTTTTACTATACGACGAGCAGCAAAAAAATCCACTGTTAGATTAACCCGTTTAATTGAGCTGCAGTATTCAGATCATGCATATTGAGCAACTTAAAAAAACACTCTTGATCTCTATCATAGGTTTCCGAACAAGCATGCAATCAAGGAAGCATAAACAGGAAACCAACACCACTCCGTACGCGTCCCTCCACAGCCAACTGTGTGACATGACAGTCCCGCATTTGAGTTACTAGTCTAGATCTCATTTCGTTTCTCGGGTGGTGAACTTTAGCACAACATGAAAACATGGAAACCCTAAAAGGTACGAGCGGGTCAAATACTTTTGACCCTAAAAGGTCCGTCGAGCACCCCTACCACTTTTGTAAGGGAGTATACCCCCCTCGGGGTAAGGCCGTCGCTGCATGTTTCATGCTGCATTTAAAACTGAGATTACTTACATTTGAGAGTTCTTCAACAGACAAAGACTTCATACCAGATGGAATAGATTGATCCGCATAAAAACCAGTTCCTGATATAATATTTAGACCTGTGGCTAACGAAATCTTTTTCAGTTTCTGAACGTTTGGTTGAATTCCAATTGAAGTAATATCAACGATGCTCGAGCCTCCTTCCTTCTTCAATTCTGCTACCTCTTTGATGATCTCCTCAACTGGCTCATCCCCAAAGGAAATATTAAACTTGTGACTGTAAGGGTTTTGTCGTACCCAGTGAACATTTCTAAGAGTGATTTGATTGAGGTCGACAGCTTTCAGGTCTGATTCCCTCAAGGGTTGATATTCGAAAAAGTTTGTGTAATTTAAAGTTAAGTGCTCATGTGAGAGTGTCCTTCCAAGGTTTTCAGGGTCTATTGGGCCAAGGACAGTCTGTACTTTTGCTGAAGCCATGATCTTTAGAAAAGGAAAAGAAAATAATCACATTTATTTAAGAAACTTTTCAAAATACCAATTTCAAAAACGTTTATTGTCCCGCGTAGTTGTGTTGCATATTGCATCTACTTGGGTGTTTTGCATCAATCCGAAATGCGCTGATTGTGGATATGACAGCCTAGTCCCCAGGCTATCCCGTCTCTCGTTTCAAAACGTGACGTCACAGAGTGACTTACGCGCTCGCCCCAGGTCTCGCTCGCGCTTCGCGCTCGCAGAGGAACGCCTGGGTACTAGGCTGTGGATATGACATGTCTTTTGCACCTAAAATACACAGGAAAATTTTGGGAAAAGTTTGCCGAGATTTGACCTGAGCTAGAACAGAAAGTTCAGTTGTTACAGCTTCTTATTGCCGAAACACACAATGTACATAACTCATGATCATTTTGGCCTTGGAATGCAATATGCAATATGCAATGCAACAAAATACGCAAGGACAATCTTTTTTTAAACTGATATAGTTGTACTTCCTGAGAGACCAGCTTTTAGCTTTGCTTCTAGCTGAAGGACGTTCCGACGTTAAATATAGTGCTTCATACCTTTTACCTTCATATGATGTGGTTTTAAATCGAAATTGTCTGCCTACTCTTCTCAATTCACTATTAGGGGGTGTTTACATGGCACTAGGATCATCCTAGCAGGCGAATCATCCTAGCAGGCGAATCATCCTACCTGCTATACATTTACTGCATTCTGTTTACATGGAAATTTGTGTCTTCACTTCGGGTACTAAGATCATCCTACTACTAGGATCATCCTGTCTCGCCGGTAGGAATATCCTAGCCCTAGGAGTGTGTTTCAGTCATGTAAACGGAAAAAGTAGAGATACTTCGCCAACTACGATTAGGAAACGCTAATGTTGGGGCTCCTGTGGTAGTTCGGGTGACCTAGAACGACCAATCACGTACTCATTTCTTTGAACTTTGCTTCGGTTGCTTCGGGCATGTAAACTAAACGTAAAACTTGGTTCGCCTGCTAGGATGATCCTAGTGCTAGCTAGGATGATCCTAGTGCCATGTAAACACCCCCTTAATTTTCAGATTCCAACATTAGATTAACACAAGTGATCTTCGACCCTCTTCAGCTCACCCTGTACAAACTAACCCTTGAAATCATACAAAGACTAGTGTTAATATATAGGAGCCCATGAATAGGCTAGGAGCCTCCATCCGCAATGAGACGACGTAAACACTTTCAGGCAATTTTTAATTATAAATGGCTGTTCTCGCGAAGCAGTCTTATTATTCTTAGTTTTTCGTAGATATAATTTCACACTGAAAACCATGATTAAACTGAGAAGCTAGTTATTATTTTTTATTATGTTTTGAAAATAATTCAAGAGTTTTGATTGGCTAAGAGCCACCGGATAAATTACCATAGTCGCCGGCTAGCTGCCCAAACTTGGAGTTATGAAAATGTTGAAAACCATTATTCGAAGTTATGACGTAATTTTCTCGAATATGGAATATTAGCTTGCGGTATGACGTCACGCTAATTTATGACTTCAAGATTTGCATGTATTCTTGTCAACAAAGCACAACTGAGTAAGAATTATTTTCAAAAAATAATAAAACAATTATTGAATTCGTTTCTCGTAGGATATGGGGAATTATTAAGGCCTCAGTTTGTGTTATCTGCCTCAGCCTTCGGCTTCGGCAGATAACACAAACCTCGGCCTTAATAATTCCCCATACCCTACTCGACCTCATCCAATAATTGCTTAATGTTGTAATAAAGAAGAATTTTGTCCTACCTTCTAAATTTGAACGATATTTTCGATTTTTTTAGCGACAAATATTGCAGAAGTACTTTATGCGACACAGACAAAATGCTTCAGGTCACGCAACCAGAGCAAGACTCTTTGTATTGTACAAAAATCTATAGCTATCAGCGGGTCGTCTGACTTTGAGAACGGAGACAAGATCTAGACTACCAGCTATGTCCTGACCAAGGCAACAGATCGGTCTCAGGTTATTGGTTTGCTTGTTTTAGTCTATCTGTTACAAAACAGTTCCAGTCCTCGGTTCCGCTTCATGGGAACCGACGTGTCTGTTTTAATTCAATATATTTATGCGCATATTAACTGAGTGAATAACCTTGTTCAGTTTTATATACTGCATAAAAATGGAATTTTTATCGACAATAATAATTTTATACGTCCGAGTTTCCTACTTCTTTATGTAAGGGAATATTTACTTCATTTGGAAACTGGAACAATTTTCTAGTATACAATTTGTCCGCGTATGTCTGTTCTAGCCTCCTCCGCAGACAACCTTTTGAATTTTATATATATTTGGGCTTCCTGTGCAAAAATTAGGGAAAAACTTTTACCCACCCCTATTTCGTGCCAGTCCTCTCCGAGATCTCACAGGAAACCCAAAAGCAATAAAACTCAAAAGAGTTGCCTGCGGAGGAGGCTATGTCTGTGCTTTGGTTTGAACTTCAATAGCCGAATTACCGTAGGCTAAATCGGGTTTATACTTCATGGCTGAATGTCCACATAGTCGCTCTTATGGTTAGGTTTAGGGTAAATATTAGGAAGACGACTATATGGCATTCAGCCATGAATTACTTACCCTAAATCGACTTATAGAATGGGTCGCGTTTGTCTGTGCAGCAAAATGCACAACGGAAACCACGTGGAGGTGATTTCATTGGTTAAAGCAGACCACGTGGTCCAAGCTACAAAGCATTACATCATCTAGAGCAATGTGGTCGTTCACGAAGCGATTGCATCATTTCTGTTCCGTCTCTAATTGTACTGCATCGGATTGTAGCAAGAGACCATAATACTAAGAGAACGAAACTCAGTATTGATGTCTGTGCGATGTTCGTGGCGCCTAAGGCTATTTTTAGTAACTTCGCCATAGCGCGCGCAAGGCCCTCAACCAATAGAATTTGATTTTTGACGTGCGCGCGGACGGGACAGTTTGAATTCTATTGTTTAAGACCCAGAGGAGGGTCCAGTAGTATCCCACAATGCATTGCACTGCATGAAAAATTGGATTTACAGCAATGCCAAATATATGGCAAATATAGTGCAAATACCATATTTTATTATATTTGATTATATTTGCATCATTGCAAATATGAAATTCACTTCATCTTCACCATGGCCAGCAAATATTGTGAATACCAGATTCACTATACATTTGCACAATATGTAAACCTAAGAGCAAAGTTGTAAATTTGCTGTAGATTTACATCAGTGCAAATCTATCGAAAGATATAAATATACGCTAGATTTGCCTCTAATGTATATGCATTCTCACTTAAAACTTTGCATAGATTTTCATCAGTGCAAATCTATCTAAAGATATAAATATACACTAGATTTGCCTTTATTGTATATGCATTCTCACTTAAAACTTTGCATAGATTTTCATCAGTGCAAATCTATCTAAAGATATAAATATACACTAGATTTGCCTTTATTGTATATGCATTCTCACTTAAAACTTTGTTCTAATTGCAAATACAACCCAAATGTGTTGCTAATATGATGTTTGCACAGTTAGTATATCAGTGCAAATTCATGCAAAGTTTTAAATATACTTTAAATAAGTCCCTGTGGTAAATGTAAACTTGCATGATATATCTTTTTGTAAATCCATATCAACTTGTTTCAATACTGATAATTCCCAACAATGCTACTTATTTTTTACCTCCCTTAAGTTATCACCTGATATCCCAATTCATAAATAACAATGCAAAATATCAACAAATCAATTATTTTATTTACATTTTTCTTAAAATGATTCTAAACATGATAAAATTGTATGAATTTATAAAATTATTACAAAATCATTATCAATATATAATGGTAATTTCATTTCATTTTCATTAATCAATCAATACAGCAAATCTTGGTAATAATATCAATCAAGGTAACTGAAACCAAATATGTATGAAATGACTCACTATAAATAGTGCCATAAAACTTATTTATACAAATAAATATATGAAAAATTATATTATAAATATTTGCACTATTTGGAAAGATTGATCCCAATAAGCCAGTTCAGAGTTTAAGAATCGTTTTCAGTGCGCATGCGATTTTATCACGAACTTCTCATTTTCTTTGTTTAAACCTTCTTTTGTTTTTAATCAAACAAAAGAAGGTGAGAAATTCGGGATAAAATCGCATGCGCATAAGAAACGATTCTTAAACTCCGAACTGGCTTATTCGATTGTTATAACACTTGAGTCAGGTTTTCACAAAATTGAAATAGATACTAATAAAATGTCTTTGATTTTTTTACACACTACAGATTATAATTTCTTATTTCAGTCTTATGAAACTGCTCTAAACAGCAACTGAATACTTTTTTTCTCCTTCTTTCTTTTTTTTAATACTAAAGAAGAGCAGCAAAATAAATATTGTTCAAATCTATCATTCAATGAGAATTCAGTACCCACACTGGGGCATTAGCTGGTGCTGGTCTCTTTGAGACTCCACCTTTTCTTCTTTCCACAACCATAGCACTACCTTTGGTAGTGCGTTTTTTACTGATCCTTCTGTCAAGTCTCTCAAAAATTGTGTTAAGCGTTTTGCTTCTCCAAGGAAAAGTTTTCACTTTTATATGTTTTCGACTTACAATAATGTCATCATTATCAGAATTTTCAGAATCATTTTCAGGCTCTGAGGCTGCGGACTCTTCAGATGACATGTACTCATTTTTTATTACACCTGAAATGGTAGCTTTCTGTTCCTCACTGTATGTTGAGGTCTCCTCTAGTGCTTTTTTTCGTTGTGTACGTTTCTGTAGTGAAAGAAAAAAGGACTTGGTTATTCAACACAAATTTGTTATATAGGAATGGAAATAATAGAATATGCGCATGCTTTTAGCAAACAATATAAAGTTAACAGGAAATAGACAAACATAAACAAGTATAAAAAATGCTTAAAATATTCCCTTCAATTTGCATCAGGATATAATCAAAACATACTCTATCAAATTGGTGTAGAGTATAAGTCTTAAGTTTCATGCCAATGATTCTACTGAAAAAAACTTTTCTATATAAGCTTTGATGCCAACTTAAATATTTACATTCAAATCATTCATTAATAAAAGCATGTTGTTAGACTTCCATCTGCTTAACACTGCTTTAAATCTAAATTTGATCATTTGAATCCTAAATTTACAGTACCATTGCACTGCTAATCATTGTGAGAGTTCAATTAACTCCCAGTTACAGTAAAACAAAACACCCCCTCTCCCCCCCCCCCAAAACAAAAAACAAAAAAACAAAAAAAAAAACAGCAGGCCGGGGAAGGACTGGCAAGACAGTATTCCTTTAAAGAATAAACTGAAGGTAACTGCAATTTCCAAAATTAGACATCCAAACAGTTCATGTGGGTGGAGTGTTTGAAGGTCAAAATTTGCATGATTTTGAAAATTGATCATGAAATAACTTTGAGCTAATAAGATACACCGGTCTTGACTTGAATTAATTGGCTTCTTACTAATTAATACAAGTCAAAACCTGTACCAGGATAAATTTTATCTATAGATCAAAAAGTCTGAATTCCTTTCCATTTGCCATAAACAATCATAATGCCTTGAAACTTTTTGTTTCATTGCAAAACCAGGTTATAGTTTATACTTTTACTATGCATACTTACTGTGTTAAGCCGGCTTCTGCGACGCTGGTCCTTCTGATACTTGTCAAGAGTTGACTTTTCTGTCATTTGAAATTTTCTTCGTTTTGTGTTAAAGTGTGCACGGATAGCATCTGTTAATAAATGAAATAAAAAGATTATAAGTCAACTGGACACCTGTATTCTCAATTTTTACACCTTTTTGAAAGAAATCATTATTGCCTTTAAGATAAGGCTAATTATCAATTAAGCCTACCTCTAATAACAGCTGGTGCAGTATCTTTGTCACGATTCTTTATCCCTTGTGTGATAGTGCTGTTTACTACAGAATTTTCAGGACTTGTAAAGCTGAAAACCAAAAATTAATAACTTGAAATTAAATAGCACACATGCCAGATCCCATTTTAAGATATAGACATTAATTTCCCCACTGACCATTTAAGTATACCAACAAATACTGTAAAATACCTCCCAATGCAAGTAGCACACAAACCTTTTCTGGAAGTCCCAAAGTTGCTTTCCATCAGGTGATTCCTCAAATTCTTGGTAAACAGCTCTGACATTTGTCTAAAAAATACAGCAGAGAACACTTAAACTGTGTCACCAATTTGTAGCCTAGTTGCAGCTGAACAAAAACCCTGGTTATGTTAAATGTTACATAACCACGGTTTTAGATCAGCCCCCTCTCCCCCCTCTATAAATAATGACCGGTTCCTTAGGATTCATCTTATATCTCCTTTTTGAAAGGGAATATTTTGTATATTTTTAAGCTACTCATCAGTGGCATTAGCAAAGCATGACCAAAAATCCGCCAAATACTTGTGTCGCAGCCCCTTTAAGGAAATGGCGTCCTTCCTTTATCACGTGGCAATGGCGTCGTTCCTGTCACGTGGCATTGCAGTGCGCCGAAACTTATCATAAAACGTATCTAGATTTTATCAATAATTACAACGGCAGACAATTACAAACAGCAAACAAACTTACCGTTAAATCGAGAGGTAATTTCCGTTTTCTTGCTCTTTGGAAGGTTGCACTTCTCGGGTCCAGAAGGCCTAAAATTCTTCGATTGAAGTCCCTTTGTTCTTCAATGAAAGAAGACAAATGGTTCGGGTTTTCGTCTCTAGTTTCTGAAAGGGATTCAATCGTTGACGATGGTGATTCCACGGGTAAAGCAAGTGAAGATGAATGTGAGGTAGCCGTGGTCGATGGTGATTCCGAGAGTAAAGCCAGTGGAGATGAATGTGAGGAACATGTACTTGACGAAGGCGATGCATTCGTTGGAACCGGTGTAGTGGGCATTGGTATTGACCGACGGCAAGACATCTCATCGTTTTGACGATCATTTGCTACAACAGGTACTTGAGGTTGCTCTGTTCGAGAGGAAGACCGCTTTTTTCGATTTTGACGAGCCATTTTGGTAAAAGTAACGCAGATTAAGCACAACTGGATCACCACAGCTCAGAAGGAACGCGAAGCGAAGAAAACTTTTTGGCGACGGTATCCTAAAAGTCGCGCCGAATGGATCTGTTTACATTTTCTCTAGATTTGATTGGTCATTTCACTTTTTCACGTGAACAGTAACGACAAAGGACTGGAACGAGTCTAAAGGTCACATATTTCACATGTCAAGTCTTTGTCAAGTCACGCAACTACAGGCATGATATCACGTGGGCACGCGCAGTAATCGTAAACAGAACACCGCGATCGATAGACAAAACTCAAATTTCGAACGTAAATGTCAATAACTCCAGTAATATGAATTCAGAAAAAAGAAAATTTTGTGTCCATTGTAACCAATACGTAAGTTCCAGAACACATAGGCTTCACATGTCGTTATTTTACGATACCAGGAAGAAGAAATGGAAAAGCAACGATCACCAAGAACTCGTCTCATCTGATTCATCAGATGATGAACATTCAAGCTTTGGTGCTTTGCTTGATTTTGATGGTCACGATGTAACATACAGCAACGTTGATTCCCAGATCACACAGGAGGATACAGCTTTAGAGAACGCTGTTAACCAAGGTACTTAACTTCTCATTTTGTTTTATAACTCTTATATTTATAGCGCGTGATGTGCATTTTAAAAGTGGTTTTCAGGACTTTTTTAAAAATTTAAGGTGTCTCTCGGCATTTACTAAATTTTGTGATCAAATCTTAAAATTCCAATATTAGGCTTGAATGTATTCGGTAGGTTTTTAATTTTCATTTTATGAAATTCATGAATTATCCTAGACTAATTCAAACCGCATTTGCAGTAGGAATTAGACTTAGATGAAAATTTTCACCTGATACTAACAAAATTACTTTACTGTTTAGCACTGTTAATGAACAATAGATTTTGTTTTGAATTTGGTTAACTCACATGGCCATTTGGAGAGCTCTAAATGGTGATGTTCAATCTTTAAAGAGAACTGTGGTGTGAAAACTGAAATGTCAAAGACATCACCATTTAGAGCTTTCTAAATGGTCATGAATGACATGAGTTAACTGAAATTTATAACACAATCAAATTGTTTGGTGGCAGTGCTAACAGTTGGTATTAAAAGCAATTTCTTGGTAGTTGTACAGTGCAGTATATTATTGTACTCAAGAAAATAAGAAGAAAATGAAAAAAAAAATAGAAAAACACATCAAAATCCTAACATCTTTTAAGACTAAAGAAAGTTTTGACATTTCTCCAGTTTGATTTGAAGTGTATAGAGTGATCAAAATAAGCTGCAAGCTGTACGTGTAAGACAATTAATATAAGCCTGTCACTACTGTGGTCCGTGGTTCGAGTCCCTTGCTCTTGAAGGCATTCGGGTCATATGTATGATATGTATATGATCATAATTGAGTTTATTCATTTGTTTACCATGCCAAGAGGGTTTTTCTCTGGGTTCTTCAGTTTTGCCTCCCTCATTAAAAATCAACATGCGAGTTGACCAATGTTTGCAAAATAATTTAATGTAGAGGTAGTGTGTGTGAGAGAAAACAGGCCCACATCAGCTTTTAGCTGCAAAACTCAGCCTGTATTTATAAACAAATGCAT
Source organism: Telmatactis stephensoni (assembly GCA_029948255.1). Taxonomy (NCBI): domain Eukaryota; kingdom Metazoa; phylum Cnidaria; class Anthozoa; order Actiniaria; family Isophelliidae; genus Telmatactis; species Telmatactis stephensoni. Next base: position 1,039,637 of record JALIZF010001925.1, read on the forward strand.
TTTATTTGTTATTTATTTATTTATTTACATGTACATATTGTGCATAAAACACAATTTTCCAGAGAATTCACAGAGGCAAATAATCATCTAGAGGGCTTGGAAAAAGTTTATCAACCAAACACAGAATTTTGATACTTAAACAAAGCTTGAAAGACCTTTAAAAATTTACATACAACTGACCATCAATTGGTATAGAGAATGTTTGACACCAGTGTTTAATTTCTGAGCAATCCAAACAATCTTTAAATACTTCTTACATTAAAGTTGTCCTCAAATCAAGCACATGTTTAAAAGCTCTAGTAAAAGCAGATTTGTATGAGTGTGGAACAAACCGTGCCCTGCTGTGACTGTGTCTAATATAAAAAATTCCTCCCCTAACCGCAACTTGACTGTACAGTGATGTTTTCACAGTCATACGAAAACTACTCTAAGAAGCGGAGGCTCAAATACAGATTTCAGATCCTGACAGTATATTGTATTCACTGTTGACGAATATTGTTTTTTTATGAATATTTACCCCTACACTTCACATCGTGGCAAATATTCTTTTGCTAGTCACCTCCAGTTCAGAAAATAGTTGTTAACTGATGCAAATTAAAGGTAGTGGCCTTTTCTGAAATATTTGATAATTTTTGATTAAAAAAACTATGTGAATATAATTACTGAGTAAATTACCTTTATTATTAAGTTGGGAACCTACATGTAAATCTTGAGAAAGCATTTCCAGCTCTTGAGAATTAATTGATCAAGATTATTAATCAACTAAAAAAATGACAATGAGAAGAGAATTCTCTACAAGGTTTTCTATTTAAATTTATTTCATTCATTTTCTTTTTTAAATTTTTTAGCCAGTCTCATTCCAATAATTTCAGGGTGCTATTGAGCAATTGATAGCCTGTAGACTATTAATTTGTCAGCTTAATTGTTATTGACCACAATCTATTGTTGTAGGTGCAGTTGTTAAAGACTTAGAGGAAGAGGATGTTAGACTAACTGGTGCAGATGTTGCTGATGATGATGAGTGGCTTTACATGGAAAAGGAACCAAACGAGGTACAATTTGAGCAATGGGAACTTGATGAAAAGGAACTTAATTTAGACTTTGATGAAAATCAAGATAGATGCCCATCTTCATCTATGTATCATGAAATACAAGAGGAAAAGTTTGGATTCATTATTAAGTGGATATTGGTCTTCCTGTGTGTATGGTCATCATACTGTTGCATTTCAGACAATGCCTTGGACATTTTAATCCACTTCATTCATGCTCTTTTCCAGTCAGTTGCTACAGTTTTACCAGCACTGGCAGGATTTGTAGTTGCATTTCCAAAATCTCTTAATTTGTTAAAACATCAGCTTGGTATCGATAAAGACAAATTCAAGAAATATGTTGTCTGCATAAAATGTCATAGCATATATGACTTTAAAGACTGTTACTTTGAACAGTTTGGTAGAACTCATATTAGGGCTTGTCCCTATGTGGCACATGACAATCACCGTCAGCAGTTTCGTCGCACAGCTTGTGGTGAACCTCTCCTTAAAGAAGTGGTACTAAAGAATGGGAAGAAGAGATTATACCCTTTAAAAGTTTACTGTTACAACAGTATCATCAGTACACTCAAAAATTTCACTACAAGACCAGGTTTTGTAGCCAACTGTGAACTTTGGAGGGACAGAAACATACCAAGAGGAATTTTAGCAGATGTATTTGATGGGAGAATTTGGAAAGAATTCATGTATGTTAGAAATGAGTCTTTCTTAGCTGCACCCAGGAACTATGCTTTCATGTTAAATGTGGACTGGTTTCAGCCCTTTAAACACTCAGTATACAGTGTTGGAGCTATTTATTTAGTATTCATGAATTTGCCCAGGGAACAGCGATTTAAACCGGAGAATGCAATACTGGTGGGTATTATTCCAGGACCACATGAACCAAAGCTTACCATCAATTCTTATTTAAAACCATTGGTTGCTGAATTGAATATTCTTTGGGATGAAGGCATTCAAGTTACACCTCCAGGATACCAGAGTGCACAAACTTTTCGGGGAGCTTTGTTATGTGTGGGCTGTGATGTACCTGCTGCTCGAAAAGTTTGTGGCTTTACTGGGCACACTTCATGCCATGGATGCTCGAAATGCACAAAGGAATTTGCTGGGAATGTAACAGACAGAATGGATTTCTCAGGATTTGATGTATGTCCACCAAGGACTAATGAACAACATAGACAGCAGGCTCAAGAAATCCTAAACCAAACATCATCTACTGACAAGGCTAACAAAGAACAGGAATTTGGGACAAGGTTCACTGAACTGATGATGCTGCCATATTTTGACTGCATTCGATTCCACATAATTGATCCTATGCACAATTTATTCACAGGGACAGCCAAACATGTCATGAAAAATGTTTGGTTAGATGAAAGTTACAGTTTAATTGATCCTAAAAGATTGACTGACATTCAGGAAAAAATTGATAATGTAAAGGCACCATCCAGTGTTGGCCGTCTTCCAAAAAAAATTTCCCACAACTATGGCGGTTTTACAGCCGATCAGTGGAAATCGTGGACACTACTTTACTCAATTTTTGCTCTTTGGAATATATTGCCAAAGGAACACTTAGATGTTTGGCGTGAGTTTGTAATTGCTTGCAATATCCTCTGTAGCAATGTCATAACGGAAACAAAGGCAGAGTTGGGACATCTTCATTTGATGAACTTTTGTAAAATGTTTGAACAATTGTATGGAAGGAGTAAAATAACACCAAACATGCATCTTCATATGCATATTCTTGACTGTATCTTAAATTTTGGCCCAGTATATTCATTTTGGCTGTTTAGCTTCGAGCGTTATAATGGAATTCTAGGAGAATATTCAACAAACCAAAGATCAGTGGAAATCCAGATAATGCGCAAATTCATGTCTGAACAATTTATCAAGTCTTTGTCATTACCCCCACAGTTTGGTGAGCATTTCGAACCAGTATTTCAAAGAATGAAACTCAAAGACTCAGGAACCCTGCATGAATATTCATCAAATAATTCAAGTTGTTTAATACAGTTACACCTTTTGTCAAATGGTCCGGTAAGGAAAGGTCTCCATTGGATACTTAAAGACAGTTATTCCTCTTTACTCAATATTATTCGACCGATATCCAAATATTGTGTTGAATTTGACTCTGTTTCAAATCTTAAAGCAGCCTATACAAGCATTTTTTATGGTGTGAATGAGTCCTCAATAACTGGTAACTGTGACAGAATTGCTGGTTTATCATTTGGAGGAGAAGAGTTTGGGTCAATAGAAACCAGAAAAGAAAGATCATGTTTTATTTTAGCTAGATGGTGTGGTGACTTAAGAGGAAATATTGACCATTCTGGTGCAACTCTAAGACCAGGATTTGTTAAATTCTTTTTGAGACAGAACATTCAGATAAATGGAGAATATCATACTTGTATTCTAGCTTCAGTGAGGTGGTTCAAAAAACACCCTGCAAGATTGAACTTGGGACCTCCCCTGGAAGTATGGTGCAAAGATCTCTTTGAAGATGATGGACCAGCTGAATTTATTCCCTTCCAGAGAATTCATTCCAAGTTTGTACCTGCTTTTGATGTCGTCCAGAAAGAAAATGTTCTAGTGACCTGCCCACTGCGGCGAAAAGTGCAGTGCTAAGTACACTGTCTATGTACAATATTATTTGTTACAGAACGTAGACCATTTTTTATAAATTTCCATCTAAAATATAAACAATCAGCTTGTAACACAAATAGGAGGTATAGTCTAATTGGCAACATTTAGAATACTTGTTCTAGTCCTTGTTGTCACCAAGAAGTTAAATTATCTAGGGATTTCTTTTTCCTCTTGTATTTTTGAGACAAATTGCTTATAAACATATTCTTTGGTAGAATGTGGCTTCACAGCACTCATCTTGTATAAACTTCAAAAAAAGATTTCTCACTAGCAGTTTATTTTTGTCATCCCACATGGCTACCATTTTATTGTCTTTTGCTTTGATTCAACCCAGCAATAGATTTTTGTCTTTACAATAGTTTTTTAATCATTAATACAACTATTACAAGGGAAAAAAGTATACATAGTACATGTAAGCAGTTTGTCTCAGAAAATTGACAAGAATTTTTTTGTAAGTCATCCTTGAACTGTTTCTGGGTGTGCCATTTCACAGGATTCCCAGGGGCCAGGGAAAAGTCAGGGAATCTTGTACAGAGACACAGTCTATAAAAGCTGTGTTTATATGCTTGTTTTGTTGTCATTTGCAATTGAAAGAGTAAAGTGTTTGAACTGTTTAGTGAACAGGGCAATTGTTGAAAAGAGGACAAGAATAACCTAGTTAAAACAATTAGTGGTTCTCTTTAGATTTTAGTTGGTGTTCTCATTAATATCCTTTTGAACAGGTGGGCCTTGGTCATGTTGATCAACCACACAAACATTTTGATTCTGGGTATCGTTTGGTCAGATACAGTAAATTTTTAGTCAGGATTCAGGAGATAGGTTAGGAAATATAATTTTCCACAATGACTGGAAATCCTGTTTGATTTTTCACGAGATAAGTGTAGCATAATAATTTTATTATTTTGTGTTTGAATTGCACAAGCAGGAGAACCGTACCAGAAAGCCTGTCTCTAATATTTCATAACTTTTGTTGTAGTAACTCAGCAGAATAGCATCACTAAGTCTAGCACATTTTCCAGTGTGATTGTTCTGTATTAATAATGCAGTTATTTGTTGAATTCGAAATAAATTCTTCTTTCTCTGATGGATTTGTAAATGTATTTTAGATTAAAATGCGCCAAACTAACTGGGTAAATGATTATTCCTGAACTATATCCTTACACAATTTTAGCAAGCTATTTTATTGTACCGATACAATTTTACATTTGCGTGATACTATGGATATAGTATTGGCTTTTTATTGGCAATTTATAAGAACAGTGCCGTCTAGGCTCGGATCGAACGAGAATTAACGCAAGTCGACGTAAGTTGTGACATGCCACGTGCTCGTCTCATTTGAACACCACTCAACTCAAGTTTTTCAAAAACTTCCAATAACAATAAGCTACCTGAAGGACAAAGAGACGCTCAGTTTTATTTTTGTTTGAACGCTTTGTGAGAGAGGCAATGTGTAGAAGAAAAAAACAAAAATCTAGGGTGGTGAGTGCAGTGTTCAAACAAGCGGCCAAAACGTACGTCGCAAGTCGACACAAGTCGATGCAAGTCGGTATTCACTTGAACGCAACTCCGCGGAAGTCAAAACTTGCATCGACTTCCCTTCTCGTTTCATCGGGTCAGTTACATCGAGAATTTTATCGTTTTATCAAAACGTAGAGTCATCCTTTGCCAGTTTTTGGTTCAAAGGGCCGTTCGGTAACTCGGTTGTCGCTATATACGCTCAATGTTTACTCTCAGTGCAAATGTGTGCCGTGATGAGTGGTCTTTGCTTCTACTGTGAAACTTAAGTAAATCTAAGTAAAACTTGGTATTTTGCATCAGTTGAAAATATGGTGCAAATGTGTTCAAATTAACACATTTACGTTGTGTTTGATTACATTTGCAGCGACGGCAAACATCGTCTTTGAATCATATACCACAACGAAGGCAAATATGATGTAAATATAGAGCCCCAACTTCACATCATATTTGCACCATTGAGCAAACATAAGCAAATCCGTTATTTCATGCAGTGTTGCGCGCGCGGTTTGCTTGCAAAATGGTGGTCACTTCCGATCAAAGTACATGAAGTGAAAAACAGGCCCTGAAACTTTCCAATATGTGACTTTATAGAGATAAGTTTCATTTATATTTCTTGCTTTACTAATTATCTTGTTATTTCTCTAGTTGTTTGGGTCTTTTTGCCCCCGTTGTATAAATAAAATTATCTATTGTGATCAGAGTGCCGGTTTCAGTTTCAAAATTACAACATGACGACCACGAGTTCAAAACCTCCTGTTTATCTGAATACAGCTGGAGTTATTTTCATTTTAACAAAGCTATTTTACAGAAAATAGGATAAACAAAAATGCTGTCAAAAAAGGCTCAAAAAGGCTTTACGATTTTTAGTGAAAACAAACCCGTGAAAACCTCCAAAATGTCAAGGTTACGCGAAAAGTATTGTGGAGTTTGGCTGGTTGTTTGGGGGATTGTGCCATCACTCTATTAATTACACAGCTTCATTTAGAAAAGACATACACATTTGTACAAAATTTATTTCAAATATTTATTCAGAAGTCCATGTAAATGCATTACATATAAATTATTTATTCCAATGTCAATAAATGCATAACTCAAGTTCTATGTATTCTGTATTTTTTTGGATATTTGCTATCAAAAGCAAAATAAATTTATCATGTTCCTAGCATTGTTTGTAGCTACCTACCTAATTGTATTTTTCGCATTTCATTAGCTACAAAATTAGAATAGACATTGAATCTTTTCTACTGACTCGACACTTATTTGCTTGTTAATTAATCAACAAAAAAACAACTTTCCTTTCCGTCACCTCGTTTCTTCCAGGTTTTCTCGCCGGCATAAAAACCTGTTTCTACTCATTTGAAATTATCAATGAGCAAAAAGGCAGCAAAAATAACTTAAAAATGACAAAAAATAAGTTATAAGAAATGTTTTTATTGCATCACAAAGATGAATACTCAAAATGTGAAACCTTGCAAAGCTGGCACTTACTGACATGGCGGCTTTCTCGATACGATGTTTTCACAAACTTCTCTATATGCTCATTTTATACAAATTCGACAAACTTAAGAAACATTTACAACTGCACTAACCTCCAAATCAGACGAAATGACAACGCGAATTAACGCTGGAAAGTCTTATATGTTGAAATAGATCCTCCACTCTCTGGCCAGCAACAACAGGAATCTATCTTGTCAACAAAACCTATGTGAACCTGACGGCACACAAGCTCAACGAATTTTACCCCAGGCAAAGAAATTTTAAAATTTTCTTCGCTAACACAGCGTATGTACAAGAAAGGAGAATTTTTTAAAACAAAAGCTTAAAACCATTTACAAGTACTACTCGTCAAATCTCCCGCCATCACTCCTCTGCACTCTCTAGGCTCAAGACCAATGATGACGTCACGTTTGAATCGATAATATATTATAAAGCGCAATGCATTGTGGGATACTACTGGACCCTCCTCTGTTTAAGACCCTTGCGCGCGCGATGGCGAAATTACTAAAAATAGCCTTAGGCGCCACGAACATCGCACAGACATCAATACTGAGTTTCGCTCTCTTAGAATTATGGTCTCTTGATTGTAGACAATTTTCGAGAGCGATTATATGTATGTGACAATTAATATTCGTTCTCCTTTATTTTATTGACAACTACTTTGAAGATAAGAGCTTAGTTAATAGATGGTCACCTCTATTAACTATGATACCTAAGAGGCACATTGAAAATATCCTGACGAACAAGACCATCGCCATATTGGAATCCTTCGAAGACAAATTAAAGTAAACTGAAAGATTTGCACAGGGAAGAAATAGCTTTACGCTTGTGCCATTGACTACGAAGATAATTTTTTGTCTATATTTTTCTTTTGCTTTATATTGTTAAAAACTTTCTTTACATGTATAGTAATGGTCTACTTTGTTCAAATGGCTATACTTCTTAATGGAGCGTGTTTATCGTTGTCCTGTGCATGCTTCTAGTCAACAGGGACACTAGACTCTCACAAAATGATTGTGATGTATTTGAAAAGGCGCTTGAAAAAGTTGTACCAATATTAACAAATATTATGTGTAATTGTTACTGCAATTTTCAAAATCCTGCGAACTCAGACATGTAAACACTCGAGTGGTTTTTGCCAAATTAGCTTCCGTCAATCAAAATTAAAAATCCAATATACGTAGATTTAACTAATACCAAAATCATATTTAGCTGTTACAGATCGTCTAAAGATCATATTAAGTCATTTAATGGGTTTTTAGGGATCTTTATGAGTATTTTTTGGTTGTTTGTTTGAAGTGGGCGGAAGCGAAAAATCAAATTCCAACGGACTGTTTGAAGGTCAGAGTTCGCATTATCAGTTATGAAAATTGCAGTAATGGTGATAATAAAAATAATCCTTTATAGTTGTTTAAGCAGGTTAGAATTAATGGCATCCATTGGCTGATGTGGACCTGCTATCTCTCACTCGCTGCACTACTTCTACATGTACATTTTTTATACATAGAACACTCGATTTGCACTGTCGGGAGGGCTGTCTCGAAGGAGGGCTGTCTCGGGCACCCAAGACAACTTTTTTTCTCCATATAAACAGGACCTCAGTCTTGGGCCGGGAGGTTTAATGGAAGTCCTGAGGCAGTACTGTTTGGCTATTTCTTTAATTGGATATTAACTTATTGCTGGGGTGCATCCATACCTTTGGGAATCCAAAGACAATGAAGCGGTAGCCATGTTGGATGACCAAACAATAAACGCTAATGAGAAATCTTTTGTTGAAGGTCAACCAAGATGGCTGCCGTGATGTCACATGCACCCCAGCAAATTTTAGTTTGGGTTGAGAAGGTTCAATAAACAGGACGAAACTAGTCCTCAAACTGAAATTTGGAGTGCGTGAAGGACTTTTTTACTTGTAAGGAGCTGTAAGAATCATGCTTTGTAGTGATAACCGAGGAAATCACACGGAAATGCAGTTTTTGCTTTAACCAAAAGTTGAATAAATTACAGACAATTCACTTCTCTCAAGGGATTTTTTATAATTGAACGTCTTTGTTTCTTCTGTATAATAAGCATGCATTTATAGTTATTGCCGATTGAGTATCAGTTCGACTTTTGCATTGCGGGCATGTGTAAAGACAAATAACAATGAAATAAACTCCCACATGTGTTGTAACACTTTAAAAAGTGCTGATAGGAGTGCGCGCCGTGGTAGTATCGATTCAATGACTGTGACTTCAAAGATTTTCGATACAGCGTGTTGTGTGAGGGACTTAACCTCATGAATAGTAATGAGGGAACATTCCCTCATCGTAAGAAACATCATTATTGAGTTCCAAATTTCCCTCATTCCATTCATTGACGAGTGCATGCTGTTAGAGCTCAATAGAGGAACAGGACGGTCAGGATTATTGAGCATTTGCTGTTGATAAGGAAAATGTACACCCTATAATTTGGTATAAATAAGACCGAACAAAGGTATGAACACTGAACTTTCAACTTTGTCAGTACAACATACAAATTAGAAGACAATCCGGGCCGTATTTAGCGCGAGACCTTTACAGACAGAAGGGTGTTTTTGAAGTTTTTTTCGGCTTAGAATTTCAACTGACGAAAACCCTTGATGGTCGATATAGACAAACAAACACGATCAACATCCTTGCCTTCATAATCCTAACAATTGATTTATTTGATCGACTTTTTCGCAGTCGTACGTCGACAGGAAAAAGTATCTCAGCAAAGTAATTTCGGCAGAACAAGATAAATTTTGCCCAGGTTAATGCTTCTAGATCTTTAATGTGTGGCAATGTCAGCCCAAAGACTACAGATCCAATCCAAAATATATTGAGCTGAGCATAGTTAGAGCTGAGCGACTCCTTTGTGGCATGTAAATCCGACGATGAAAAATGTTTTTGCGATTTACTCAAAATCAAGCATATAGAATTTTTTGGTTCTATGACATATCATTTGGTCTCATTAGCCAGATGCCATATTTTTTTTCAAAATGCTAACGGATCTCATCAAAAGCACTCAGTATTTATGTTTAAGGGATTTCAAGTTTTCTTGGTGTTATTCAGTGATGTTGTTTTTTTTGCTATGGCAACGTGTACTCCAATAGAATGTACATGATACCAAACTTCAGACTAAGGATGACACTGCTGGTGAGAACTTTAATTCGATTGAAGTCCTATTGAAAATGAAAACCCTGATATGATGATATTCTATTTGAATATGCACTTGACAAAATGGCAAAGTTTTGTGCAAGTCTGGTTATCTGACGCGATTTCTTACGGTCCGATGGTACGTCACGGTTAATTTGGTTCCTGAAAATTGCTGTAAGGTCATGCGCTGTGTGTAATTCATATTAATATATTTTATTATAGTTTACCTAGGGTTTTCAACTGATAAAGGCTGAAAAATGGCCTGCATTGCATTGAAGTGTGGCATTGCTGATAAGCGTCCCTGTGCAGTACTTTCTGTACATCACCGCTCATGCGGAAAATAGTTATGAATATACATTTGCTTTAAAACCTTTGGTGTTGTGAATAATCTTTGTGAATAACGAACAAGAAGTATTGTTGTTTAATCAAGAATACCCGTGACTGAGTGCACGACAGATGTTTTCCGGAAAATGGTCAAGTTTCATTCAATTGTCCCTTTATTATTAATAGCAAGAGATCACAAAATAAGCCAGTTCGGAGTTTAAGAATCGTTTCTTATGCGCATGCGATTTTATCCCGAATTTCTCACCTTCTTTTGTTTGATTAAAAACAAAAGAAGGTTTAAACAAAAGAAGGTGAGAAGTTCGGGATAAAAATAATCGCATGCGCACTGAAAACGATTCTTAAACTCCGAACTGGCTTATTGCAATCAAACGTAACAAGAGGTTCTTTGTCGTTTACTTACCTTGAGAGATGGAATCGAATTTCAGTTGTCTCCATCAGTATACATATGGATGATTACTAAACGTGCATTCACTTATGTGAGGTTGTACGTATTTCATCGATCGCTGTCTTGCAATTGGAGAGAAAACTAAAGCCTCATGTGTAACAAGTTAAACGAGTAATATTTTACAACCGTTTTTTAAAAATGTGTTTGCACTATTGTTCGTTTCCCTTGAATAGCAAACAGAGGACCATTTATACTTCTGCAGTCAAGGATCCTACAATATATCACAACAGCCAGATTGACCAACGTCAATGTTTTTTGAAACAGGTATATACTTAATTTGGACAACCATTATCTCCACCAGGATAATTCTGATAAAGGCTAGCTGTCAAAGATCTGGATCGAGGTTTGGCCATGTATATGCGATCTGTACATTATGTTTGATAAATATTTAAAAGAGATGAAGGTGATTTTCAAGAGCATGGCATGGCAACCGAAGACCTGATGATACCACCCTACCCGCTGATGCCTGCAAGGAAACAGAAAAAGGGCAAAGCTTGCAGGAAAATGAAAGATTTGCTTGTACTCCAAGGGTGGCTAGACTGGTGTCACGTAAGGCAATTATTATATTATTCACTTTTTTTTACTTCTGTCATGTCTGTGTTGTTTAAGTGGTGCCATTGGCAAAGGACTTTAGATACTAGGAATACTAGATACAGTGGAACCCGGCCTTACGGACAGCCGGTTAATAAGGACTCCCGGTTATTACGGACACCCGGTTACTACAGACATGCATGTCATTTTGTCCGGCCGAAAAAAAAAGCGCTAAGCCTATAAAATTACCCGTTTAATACAGATACCCGGTTAGTACGGACACTCCGTCTCGTCCCTTAATTTAGTGCCCGTATTAACCAGGTTTCACTGTAATACTACTAGTAAGAACGTAGTTATGTCGCGGAGAAACAGAGCAGAGCAGAGCAGAGCAGAGCAGAGCAGAGCAGAGCAGAGCAGAGCAGAGCAGAGCAGAGCAGAGCAGAGCAGAGCAGAGCAGAGCAGAGCAGAGCAGAGCAGAGCAGAGCAGAGCAGAGCAGAGCAGAGCAACAACAACAACAACAAAATACCGAACTGCAGCTCTATTCTAACATGTTCTTCCATATTTTTGTAGGAGATCTTGGAGGAATATACTATTCTGAATAAAACACAGCCACTACGATACCGGTTTTTAATACCAAAATCATTGAAAGAGGTCCTGATCTCAAGCCCAAGTAATCAGTCAAGAACAACCGCGTCTCTTTTGCAATCTTCTGGCTCACGTCCAGTGCACAAAGTAAAGTCTGATCGCACCATTTATGAATGTCTACAAAAAGACCCAATAAATGGTAAGTTGATATGTGTAGCTTTTCTAATATTTCAATTAGCAATTACTGATTCGGGAATGGTGCTGCCGCAAGATCCTGTATATGCAGCATTACCTGAGATTAATAGTGGTTATCTGCCCTAGATTTGATCCTTTTTTGTGAGGAAATTATAACGAACTATAGATCAACTGATAACTGACCTGAAATAATTATTAATAATCACTGATAATAGGGCGGAGCCGAGTGAATTGATGTTGCATACTAGTCTTTTTAACAGGGGCGGATTTTGGGGAGGGGTGCAGGGGGTGCGCACCCACTCCTGAGACGATTTTTAAGTCCTTTTTTCTCAATATTTTTCCAAAATATCCTCTCGGCAGTGTCCAATTTAATTTATATGACGGTGAACCCCCTCCTGAAGATAATCCTGGATCCGCCCCTGTTTTAAGGATCAAGGATATGCTCACTTTGAGACAACTGAATTAAAAAATGAATAAAGTAAAATTACTTATAGATAATTGTCTTCCAATGGAAGAAGAAAAAGATCTCAGGCTCATCATTGTTTTGGAAGTGGCCGGAATAGTATGAAAGTAGCAGTTCTACGCCCGGTACGCACCGTACCACCGGTACCTTCACCCGGTACGGGTGCGAATGTATGCAGGTCTATCCGCAGCGAGCCTACCTCTCCGATACGAATCCGGTACGAGCGCAGTGAGTTACTGGTACCGGATTCGTACCGGATAGATCCACACCCGTACCGAGTGAAGGTGCCGGTGGTGCCGATACGTACCGGGCAAAGAAACACTACTTTCATACTACTGGGCGGTCGTTTTGTTTTCCTTGGAATTCTGAATACACACATCTACTATTAGTAGGTTCAAGGGTCTCTGTGTTTAGTCAGAACTGAACAACAATTCTCATACAAATCCACAAGAAATAGTACAACAAATTAAATACTTTGGGAGAGCAACTGAAATATAGCGCCATAAATTGATTACAAAAAATAATTTGTTTTGAAAACAAATGTTTACGATTGTCCGCTAAATGTTCGGACATGTTCACATTCCGGCAGAAGACGTTGCAAAAACAAGGCATAAATTTAATCGACACTGATTCAAAGTTTGCTCTAGCTATAGAAACAGCATTTAGTGAGTTATATAATCCTATTTTTTAAATTAATTGTGTTTAGTAAACACATTAGTTACGTTTTTTATCTTATTTTGACAGAAAAATTCTGGAATGATGCCATACAAAGACGTTTCAAGCAGCAAGGTGAAAAGCCTCCACCATTTGCAATCCTCAATCCAGACAACAGTTCGAAACTTTTGCGTTGTGGAGATGTGCATCCAAACCCAGGCCCGCCTAAAAGCAGTAAAGTGCACGTAAGTCATAAGTCATAAGTCGTAAGTCATAAGGTTTCATGGGCAGTTTGCTATTTTGTTGCGCTGTTTTCCTTGGTTCGAAATCAGAAGAGAGCGTAATCCTTTTTTTCCTCTCTCATTACACTCACGCATTCATTAAAAAATTAAAAATCACATCATCGTCTATCCTGATTTTTACACGATCAGTGGTCTTCCACGCCTTGCATTATAATTCGTTTCTGAAGATTCAAAGGTGTCAAACAGCTAAGCACTGCTCGAGGTTCGAGTGTTAAAAATTACTTGTTGATAACAATTTACTCATTGCATCATACAAATTACTTGAAGAAATAAAATGAAGGTGATTGGAGGTCGAATTCCAAAAGTAACGGAAACACTTTAATTCAACGATGAAAGATATGCAGTACGTTCACCAGTCGAGTTTGTCAGATGTACACGCAAATTGCATTGTAAGACAACTTAAAGGAGTACTGACTTGGATGAGAATAAGTTAAAATTGGAAATGACTCGAAACTTAGTAAAACCTATCTGTACGACTTCCAATAATCACCAAAAGAAACATTTTCTTTACATTTAAACGAGACGAAAAGAAATTGTCAAGTATTTTAGCATTTAAGTTGTGAGTAAATGACGTCATTTGCTCAACCCTATTGTTCTTTTAGACTTAATTTTTCATTGAAAATGAGCTTGAAATGCAGATTTTTGGGCAGAGGGTAGACAGTTATTTAACTGCATTCATCTTCAGATAGAAACATACAGTTTCCAATTTTCATCGATTTTCATCCAAGTGGGCCTTTAATCACGAGACGTTTTTGTCAACACGGACGTGCTCTTGCATAATTTTTTTCCCCATTATTGTTAGAAATTCAGCTTAGCCTTTCTCATGCCAATATGATCACCTTCTAAAATCTCGTTGATGACAGCGCACGCACGAAGAAGAACGTACGTGTGACGTCCGCGTTGACAAAAACGTCTCAGGCTTGGGGCATGTGATTCCATGTTTTGCATTGCGCACTCTAACTTAGTCCAGTCCTAGACTCTCTTTCTTGCCGCTGCAGGACTGGCGGGGAAAGGAGAGTCCAGTATAACTTTCATGCGCATGTGCAAAATGAGCCAATCAGATTAAAGTTTTATTTTGCGAGCCCGCAATATGCAAGGGTCTGTGTGCACGATTGTGTAGCTCATGCGAGCGAGCGCACGTTCAATTTTCAAGATGGCGGTTGTTTGGACGAAAGGTATTTTTTGAAAGTATTCAGTAACTAAAATCAGCAATAAAGACCTAAAATAAATCTAAAGAAGCAAAGGATAAAGGACTTTTTTGAACAATACAGAAACTTGTGCCAAGTTTCAAGAAATTCTCGGATTTTTTTCTTTTTCAAAGGAATCACTTTAAACTTTCTATCATGAGGTCTCATAAGCCAGCTCTAATATTTATAATATAATTCAACCTGCAGCCAAAGAGCCCGTTAGACTTGACTGACAATCAGAAACACTGGCTTGTGCTTGGAACAGCTCTTGTTGGTATTGTAATGCCCAGTCTTCGATTCTTCCTGGATGAAGGGCTGAAGGTAGTGTACAGAACTTTCAAATCAAGGTTTGGGATTGATATCCAAACCTCTGGGAGAATCCTGCCTTGTGCAAGACATCCACCAATATCCAATTACAAATTTATCAATGGTAATTGCAGGAAGATAATCGGCCTCGATTACAAAGTTAGATCCCATGTCGAATTGGCTAAATTGTACCTACGTCAGTCGTTTATGACTAACTTTACCGCAATTAATGATGAGTGTGATCCGTCAGCTGTTCTAAATCTACTTGAGACATTACCACACGAAACAGGATCAGGGTTCACACCTGCAATACAGCACGCAGCAAAGAGTGTCCGTGAACAAGTGCGAAACAGCTGGGCACACTGTAATTTGGTTGAGTGGGACAACTGCAAGTTTAAGACCTGTTTTCAGCTTATGCATAAACTGCTGACAGAATGTGGCTTGGCTGATGCAAAAGATGACTTGGAGGAACTGAGACAACAAGGAGGTAAAATGATGACAGTTTTTTAGCAGTGATGTAGCTACCATTACATAGATATGTGCGTACCTCGGAAGCTAGGTAAACACTAGCAAACTATTTATTAGCTGGGAAATAAATTGAGATCATTTCTCTTGATCGAGATGACTGTTCAGTGGCTGTAAGTATACCTATGAAAAATTCCTCGGTCTACACCACTTTTCGGGTTACGTATATACGTATATATTCTGTTAAGTAAATCCAACGTAACAGCCCTCGCGATGTATTTTACTTAGATTAAGCATCACGTACACGAGAAACGGCAAGCGTCAAAGAGGATCACGTGACCTGCTTTTTTCGCTTCTGGCGTTGCTGTTTCAACGCGAGGATGGGTCATTTTGCGTTTGCCGTAAGTCGCTCTTTCGTTTGTGTACCAAACGCGCAACGTCAGTAAAGTAATATAACATCAAAATCAAAGTCAATTTTTGCCGTTTGCCGTTAGCGGTTTGCCATAAACGTCAATCTTAAGGTCTCTTTGCGTTTGCCGTAAACGTGAAAAGTCGCTCTTTCGTTTGTATACCAAACGCACGCCGTTTCCCATGCACGTGATGCTTAATCTCTCTATTGCCTCCGTTCTCGGTATTTAACTCTCACAAAGATGTTGTGTCGAATTGCTGACTATAAGATATGAGTACAATCGCGCAGCTTAACCAATTGAAACTTAATCTTCTCTTCTGTTATTCTTATTCTTATTGTGTTTACGCCAATCATGTGTGTTCGTACCTGTTTTAAGGAATGTATTTGAACATGACTTCAAAAACTTTTTACATTTATGCGTACCTTTTATTTAGGGGGTCGCACTTGTTTTCAAGCCAACCACCGATCAATACCCTACCTACCACTTGGACAAAAAGTACCCCTGGGCGTTGCGACTGGCCAAACTGGCACTTAAATGATTAATTCTATACAACAATTGTTTTTCTTTTCATTTGCAGTAAAGAACATGGACATGAATGTGTTCAAGAAAATAGGTGACTTAAGAGCGGAGTTAATGAAGTGGACGACCGCTGATAAAAAGGACGCGAAGACAATATGGAAAAATCTTGATCTTATTAATAAAAATATCGAGCGAGGAGTAGATGATTTAAAGAAAGGGCAGCACGAAATGAAGGTCGGACAACAAGGCTTGAAAAAGGGACAGGAAGACATTAGGAAAGGACAACAAACCTTAATTGAAGGTCAACAAGTCTTGCAAGAACAAATGGCCGAGTTACAAGGGAAAGTAGCTGAATTAAACGAATTAGGTGAGTGCAAGTTGGAACAAGCCCTAAATTGCTGCTGTTGAACTAACGTAGCTACATAATATTTAGGGTGGGGCTCAGTCACGGTGACTGAACAACATACAAGACTAGCTTCCATTCTTGATTCTGTTTTCAAACCTTGCTGCCAATACACCATAACAGTCAAAACCTTGCTCAAATCTTTTCCAATTTGTGTCTACGACCTCCAAATCAACTATTTTTTTGCAATGTTTTAAAATGTTGCATATAATAGACAAAGGATGATCATAAATTAAAATAAAATGTTTCATTAATCTTCCCCTATCAACATTCGGTACTTCGGCTGTTCAAAATGAACATTTCAGTTCATAGTATAAAATATTATGTGGCTACATTAGTTTAATAGCAGAAATTTAGGGCTTGTTCCAACTAAAAATAACTTTGCAATAAATGACGCACTTTGAAATAGCTGACGCACTTTGTAATAATTCTGACGTACTTTGAAATAACAAAAGCTAACGCAATTTGTAATAACCACCGTGGAAATTTGTAATAAGTCCCTTGATAAGAACAGTGCTGAAGATATTTATGAATATAATGATACCAACGAACTGCCAATACAACTAGTCTAAGTTACGTACCTAGATGAACTGTTGGGAGAATCGAAATTTTGGAGTTATATATAAATTAACAAACTTTAACTATCAACTTAATATTTACGCATAAACAAAAATGCATGCATTAATTCCATATAGAACTAGCACCCCATCGAAGTCCATTAATTTCAGATCTACACCTCTACTAAAATAATTGCTACATAAGAGGATTACAGCGCAGCCTAAATATACATCTTATGAATAAAAGCCCTTTAAGAGGACATGTGGTTACTGGTTGTCAAAACACAATATGCAATCAATCAATCAAGCAATCAATCAGAGGAAGAAAGAAAGGAAGAAAGAAAGAAAGAAAGAAAGAAAGAAAAAAAGAAAGGAAGAAAGAAAGAAAGAAAGAAAGAAAGAAAAAAAGAAAGGAAGAAAGAAAGAAAGAAAGAAAGAAAAAAGAACGAAAGGAAGAAAGAAAGAAAAAAGAACGAAAGGAAGAAAGGAAGGAAGGAAGTAAGGAAGGAAGGAATAAAACAGAACTGTTTTAATGTCATTGAATGCATTGTATCCAAGCATTTCAAAACGCTTTGTACAACAGAAGTATAATTCAAAACTATCTAGCTAATAGTGCAGTAATTTGTAAAGATCAATAGTGGAAATTGGGAAATCAAAACTTCAGTTCGTATAACAACTTTTTATTCACACACTTGAATTATTCTATATTATCGGTACATCTTGGTAAGCTAGGTGAAAATCTGGAAAAAGTCTGGAAAAAGTAGTGAAATTAAAAAAACAATATTCAATAGTAACAAACAAACAAAACAGGAAAAAAAGCCTTGTATATACCCTTACTCTTCTGGTAGAAGTTAGGATAATTAAACATTTTAAAAATCCAACGTAGAAATTCATGTTCGTCCAATTACAAATTCATTATTTAATTAATGAATACTAATAATTAAGATGTCTACATCAGCACTGTTTAAAATGAATACTAAACCTAAATGAAGCAGTCTAAATTTGAGTTTTTATAAAACCAAAACAAATCCGCTAAAATACAGTAATTAACTTTGCTCGTGAATTATCGGGATTTATCTTCACGAGTTCGCTAACAATGAACGAGCACGTCTAACGCCTCGTGCAGTATTTAAAATTTCTCGTTCATTGTTAGCGAACTCGTGAAGGTAAATCCCGATAACTCACTCGCTCGAGTGCGTTAACCTCTAAATCTTCAATATTTTTCTTAAGGAACTTATTACAGTTGGTACAAAGTGCGACAGTGGTTATTACAAAGTGCAACGGCTTTTGTTATTTCAAAGTGCGTCAAAAACAATTACAAAGTGCGTCAGCTTTTTTATTTCAAAGTTCGTCAAGTTTTATTATAAAGTGTGTTAGCTATTTCAGAGTGCTTCAAAATTATTACAAACTGCGTGAGCTATTTCAAAGTGCGTGAGATATTATAAAGTGAGCTGCAACAAGGTTGAACTGACTACAAATTGAGTAAATCATCCTGACTGTACATTGTTGCTTGTTACATTCGTATGTCATTCGAACTACTGTAATAGATATTCAATATCCTTTCACAGAGTGTTGAGACAAGTCAGAAAGTTTTCCGCATCTATTCAAACCCCCAAAACCCTCCCCACCCCCTGCCGCCCCATCCCACCCAACCCTCCGCTGCCGCTCGGTCGATTTTCTAAATCTTACCAGAAAAAAATATTCGTGCGACTCATCCTATATGCACGCATGCGTATTCACTAAGGCATTTCTTAAGTTATGCAAACACCCTGATTTCTTTCTTTTTCTTTATAATTTAAATAGCGGCAGGTTGCTAGGATTGCCCATTGTGGAATTGACTTATATATTATAAGATGACATCAGATCGCAATATTAAGATATATATTAGTAGTTATTTGTTATATTTACATGTTATTAAATTCCAGCACCAGTGTCAAAGCAGAAGAGAAGAGGTGTTATGAAGTTTTTGCTGTGCTGTGTGAGTGAAGACAGTAATTGTTTGCGGTACAAGTGTTGCTTTTCGCCCCGCGATACCTACGTCTAGGGAAGAAGGGACAAAACTGAGAGGAAATTCAGCGATGCAGATCAGGTGTTGCTCTACAGTTTGTGTCTGGTACTCTACGAAACACGCCCCCTCCAAAATGAAATCAGTTGAAAAACTAAAGCCGGTCATTGTGAATAAAATAAACTTTGGAATTCCGCAACGAAGAGAAAGAAGACCAAAGCAGTTAGCTTTAGCAATTAGGTACATCAGCAAGTATCAAGCTACAAATTTTGTACATATAGTATTTTTGATAACAAATGAAGTTAGTGAAAATGATTCATTTAGTGGACAGTCTAGATACGTCCAACTTTTTAATTGTGAAGACTAAAAGACATGGACCATGCATGTAGCTAGCACAGTTGATAATGGCACGGTTGTTGCATATATTTTTGAGGTAAATAAACTTTACGTGATTTATTGTGTAGTTTTAACATGGTTCCTTTAATTCGGTGATGATACTTTTAGTAGTTTTCCATCTTCCCTCTCAATATCCAGCACGTATTGCAATCTAGTTTCTTTCAACATCTTGTCGTATCCCATAAGTCGAAATCCCCTCTTCCAATTCCCGCCAAGGGATACTTTCTTAATGATTATCCTCTTCATATTTCCTTTCAAATTTTAAAGACAGAGTGACAGACAGACAGAGAGGTAGACAGACAGACAGACAATTCGCAATGATTGGTTATTTCAATCCCTAAAGGAATAGACAGTAAGTAGTCGACTTTTCCCTCCAGATTCAGTAAGACGGTTTTTTCGAATTCCCCTTCTTTCTTAATTCCCAACTTCTCCCTCTTTTCCCGCACGCATTCTACAAACTCATGTAGGGAAAAGTGGGACTGCTTACGATCTACTAAAGGAGTCACTGAGGTGTAAAATACATGAGCAAATGTAATTGTTTGCTAGAAGAACGAAAAATTAAAGGTTTAAAAGAGGTAAAATTTTCTCCACTCATATATTTCGTCGACAATGCATAGTATGAAAAACAGCGCGCGGAAGAGAATGACAGAGAGGAGCTTCAGTTTAATTTCTCATGCAGTTTAATTTGCATGATGCCAAAGTGTTCTTCTCCTTCTTCCAAGTATATCCCATCGAGCATAAAAGATATTTGCGGATGTAATAATAATTACAAAGACTTTCTCCTCGATTATGTAAAGTCCCTGAGTGATTTGACTGGCCGGGAATCGAACCGTTTAACCAATTCAGCTGGTACCGTATGCAGTACACGAATCGTCTTCATTCAACGAAGTCAGTGCATTTTTTTCACTGCATTTTTGATAGTAAAGCTAATATACAGTTATAATATATACTTTAAATTCCGCTGAGGATATGATGCCTTAAAAAGTTTTAAACCGAAAACATTGACCCCAAAAACGACTTTTTAAAAACTGCTAATGAACTCACAATATTCTAAAAGTTGAAAAGTTTTTATTATCCTGCCAATTACACAACTTGCAAAACTTTGACCTTTAAAGAAAACACAGCATTCAGACTCAACACTCGCTACGAGTGTCAGATGTTAAATGTCTTGTTTTGACATTTTTATGAGTTTTGAAAACTTCAAGTCAATGTTGATTAAGGTTAGCGCTTAACACCCAAGTGTTTCGTTTACATTTATGTCTCGAGAGAATCCCGTAGCAACCACTTCTGGTTTTTAGTCAAAATCACACAATTTTGATGACTCACTGTTTTCCGTCTCTTGAATTTCCTTCATCATGAAATATGACTTCTCCATGCGACTAAATCAGACGGTGGTATACCAGTTTTGTATTTTTTGTGGTCGGTGCCCCGTGAGAAGTAGTATCCACATGTAGCTTTTCCAAGCGTGGAGAACGGAGCCAAAGAATTTACGTAGCGGAATCTCGGATCTGACAAACGTTGGATTTTCACGGTTGGATCGAACGGTCTGCGAGTAAGTTTTGGTGTTGTTTGCGTCTTAGAAGTCGTAGTAGATCCAGAGCTTGATCTTTCTGGTATCTTATCAGACAGATGTCTCGAGTAAGGTGTTGAGAACACAGCATTATCGCCATTCTTGTTGAGCTTGATTTGACAGCAAACATTTGTTGGTAGCCACACAGCGTTGAAATTTTTGCGGCATTTTTCACATTTGTAAGCTTGACCGTGGACTTGGCCTGTGTTAGGCATTTTAGCAGGCGACGAAAGCCCAGCGAATTCTTATCCTTAAGTTGTTCAACTTTGCTTATTGTCCAGCCAAAGTTACTGCGAACAAAAGCGGCTGTTATTGTAGGATGAGTGGCTTCTCGCGCGAGTGATTATCGCTGGTAATGAGATGTAAATTAGAACAGGCTATTGTTAAAATAACTGTGACGTCGTACTTAACGATGATAATTAATTAGTTGACAAATATTGTGTGGAATGGCAAAAAAGGTTTTCGTGTGTAAAAAGATAACAAAAGGCTGTTTAATTATCGTTGTTTTAGATCGTGTTTCTTTTGTTAGAGTTAATTTTTTTCTTTTTCGCAGGACTGTAGATCATCATCCGCATTTTTGACAGAGTTTAATTTAATGAATTTATTTTAGAAGTGCGCATGATCCTATATGACAACATGGACTCATCCAAGAACGCGCAGTAACGAAATTATTTATTGTATTAATAAAAACAAACAAACAAACAAACAAACAAACAAACAAACAAACAAACAAACAAACAAACAAACAAACAAACAAACAAACAAACAAACAAACAAACAAACAGACAGACAGACAGAAAGACAGACAGACAGACAGACAAACAAACAAATAAATCAAAATAAACAAATAGATAAACAAACAAACAAACAAATGAATGAATAAATAAATAATTAAATAAATGAATAAATAAATAAATAAATAAAAAATACTGAATTGAAACTCCAAAAAAAAAAAAAATAATAATAATAATAATAGTAATAACAGCAAAGTTTTTTAGATATTTTGCGTTTAAGAATGATGCGAAAATGTCTTCATATAGTCTGACCCCAGTTGTAATATATAGCTATTTCAATTAACGTTGTCGCTGAAAAGTCTAAAGGCTAAAGCGCTAGCCTTTCAAATATCTTTTGTGTACTCACAAACTTTTCTGTAGGCCACCTCAGAAATTAAGGAATATGTATCCAAGTTGTAGAATTTGCAAGCATACAGGGAGTTTTTTATTGTAATGATGTCACGGTGATAAAATTTTTTATGAATTCCGCTCTCAAAGCTTTAGGCTTTAGGCTTTTTTTCAGCGCCAACGTTAATTGAATCAGCTATATAAGATGTGAACATAAAAATGCATTGTCATAGACCTGTTGTTTAGTATACATCTGAGCAAAATTGTTACAGAAGCAACAAGCCGTTCAGTTCATTATAACTAATTATCATCGTGCAACTACAGCCTTACAAGGCTCCTCAGCTATTTTGGAGATTTATTTTGGAGCACTAAACATATGGCGTACATTTCGGTCCCAACCAGAGTGTTAACTTTTTGTAAAAACGATGTTTTTTTGTGCAGTCATTGTAACCCCCGAATGACGTCATAATATGTAGATTGAGAACGAGCAATCAATAAAGGTGTGCGCGCGCACAATGGAAACAATGATCAGTGCATACCATATATTTCTTATTAATTTCGTTTGATCTGTCGATAAAGCCTCGAAATATTTGCCATTGTACACAAAATATAATGCAGACTCATTCAAAGGCCTATTAAATGATGATAATGATGATATGAGCGTTGATTTTGGCTTTAGTGCGCGGCCTCCTGAGGGGAAGTCTCGAGTTTTATTTCAAAAAAAGAAAGAAAAGAAAAGAAAGAAAGAAAGAAAAGAAAGAAAAAAGAAAGAAAGAAAGAAAGAAAGAAAGAAAGAAAGAAAGAAAGAAAGAAAGAAAGAAAGAAAGAAAGAAAGAAAGAAAGAAAGAAAGAAAGAAAGAAAGGAAGGCTGTCAACACAAAACGGCTTACACAAATGTACAAGTATTCAAAATTTGGTTGGCACCTCGGGTAATTAGGCTATCATTTGCACTTGGAGAAGTCCTATATATTTTGGTTAGGAAGGCCGACCAAAATTGGCGCATGGTTTGAGGTATTTTTATCCCTAAACGATGCTAATAAACATGTAAAATGTTAAGTATCAGGATCGGATTATGAGTACTCCAAAAAGCCTTTTTTTCTTTTGTCTAAGATGCCAAAATGGAAAAAGGGCCTTTTCAAATCTGATCCGAATCCTGTGATTTTGACCCCTAAAATGTACGACGATAATCCCGTCCAAAATATAGCCCTCAAGTCCCCACCCCCCGGGATTCTCAACACTAACAAATGAAGTTCTTTGTTGTAAGGATGAGACAAATAAAATGTGAACTGTCGCACTGTTATTCATGTTGTTTTAAGGTGGTATCAAACGAGTCGACTTGCTTGCAATAACGATTTTCCACACAACAAATGTTATTCGTAAAGTTTATGCTGTGAATGACACAATATAAACAACTTTTAACGAAATTTTTGCTTAACCAGCACGTTGCAATTGTTTAATTTGAAATTTAGAAACTTTTAACGAAAAAATATTATGAATTTTAACCGAGCGTTGCGCGGAAAATCGTTGTTGCAAATCGTTTCTTTTAACATCACCTTTATAGGCTTCCAATACCCACTGAGTAGTGTCGCGTATTTAAGGTGGTGTTTCCGTGCCAAAAATTGTTATTTTCACAGGGGTTGTTACACGGAACGATTTTCCTTGCAACATCAACATGCGTGACGCGTGCGACAGCTCTGTTTGTGCATCATTTTGATTGGTTTTATTTTTGGACATTTCTAAATTTGAATCCCCAAAAATTTGTTTTCTTTGAATGAAAGCTTCGCATATTCCTTTTATCTATCAGCCACCATTTTGTTTCGCGGAAACTGATCGAAGTTGAAATTAGAATGTTACATGAACCAACTTCAACAAAATTCGTCATATTTTGTCGTAGGTTTTTGAAGACAGTTTAGAAACTCGCAACATGTCGTGACAAAGATTGTGCAGAAAATTGTCGCGCGTGCCATGTTAAATGAATGTTGCGCGGAAAATCGTTGTTGCAAATCGTCTCCTGTACCATCAGCTTTAGGGGGGCAGAGCGGAATAACGTCTAATAGCCTCTCATTATAAGGCCACCAAAGGATTTTTAAGCTCATTATTTTGCATACAGCCGCTTTGAACACAAAGAACAACAACAACAACAACAAAAATTCTATCAAAATTTGGTACGTGTGTCTCTGAGATATAATGCCCTGTACTTTGGGAGAGGTGACATTTTGATCAGCCAAAAATCATTGTTTTAATAAATATCCCCGTGAAGCTTTATTGTAACCTCACAAGGTTTTGTAAAAAGTTTTTATTAAAGCCAGTAAAAGTGAAGCAGTTACTGTTTTGCATGCTTCATTATCAGCAAGAGACCATAATACTAAGAAAGCGAAGCTCAGTATTGATGTCTGGGCGATGATCGTGCCGGCTAAGGTTATTTTGGAGCCATCACGCGCGCAAGGCTCTCAAACAATAGAATTTGATTTTTGACGTGCGCGCGGACGGGACCGATTGTTTTCGGTTTTTGAATTCTATTGTTGAAGAGCCTTGCGCGCGCGATGGCGAAATTACTAAAAATAGCCTAATCGCCGCAAACACTCGCACTGACATCAATACTGAGCTTTGCTCTCTTAGTATTATGGTCTCTTGTTATCAGTTAATGAAATGACTATGAAAACAGCCGCTTAGCTGTTTTTTCCGCTATGTCCTTTAGGGGCGTTTGTCTGACAATGTTTTTGAAATAAGAATACACATCGTGATAAGAAAGTGGAAGACACGAAACTACGCAAACTACTGGAGGCCTTAGGTCATTCATGCACTCATCTACACAATATTACAGTTTGTCATTTGCATACTATTAGATCTGTTTATTATCTATGGGTTCGATTAGGTAGTCTATTGAGAGAGTCGGTTTTAATTTAGAACTGGCTAAAAGTTATTCGTTATTCGGTGAACTTTCACTTGTAAATGCATACTTTTCGATGAGTTTTGCACTTGCCTTAATTTATACCAAAACGGCTTTATCTTTTTCCTAAGGTTCGAAAATGGAAAAGGGGCCAGTTTTCAAATTTGATCCCTTCCCACACTGACGCTCAATTATATTTTTTCTCAGTTTAATCAGTATATTTTTTCGCACATCTGACAAACGAAAAACACCTTTTTATTGTAGTAGGAAGACCAAAGAACATTGAAAAGTATGCGTTTTTCAAATATTTAGACGGGACTCATTTGGAAGAAGTCTTAGTCAATACAATGGACGTTTTTTGGTTATTTTCCTAGCTCATTAGCCAAGAGTCGTTAGAAATGAACAAAGAATAAACATATTTAACACATGTCAACTTCTGATTTTAGCAAATTTTAAGCATTGACAAATGGCTCAAATTTCCAGATAGCAAAATTTGCCAACAGAATCAGAAAACAGTATGATCAATACAGGTTTTAAAATCCTTTAGTAGACTTAGTTCACAAGATAATATGATGATACTCATTAAGAATCTGTAATAAAACATGTACGGTTTTTTTAGATACCAAAAGGCTGGTCTTTTCGTTATCATATCGATTCTTTCTTTGTGGAAAATCCCTTTGGGTAGCCAGACTCGTGGGAACTGAGCCATGAGCGATCACAGCTCTAGAGTACAAATTAATTGTGAAATGTCAAAATTAGATCTTAACTTTTGTATTGAAGGGTCATTTTTAACAGAATCATTTAGTCGTCTGCAATATATACGTTCTGCATCACAGTTAATGAATATAATTAAAAAGTCGGGGATTTACTCGACGAATGTTGGCCATGGGGAGTGAGCTAAAGGATCAAGAAACTTCGAAGAGGATCCAATCATTGTAGATAACATGTAGACTATACACTGAAAGCAAAAATGGATACTAAAAAAAATGCAAAAATGCTATTTTAAACCCCTATACATGAGAGCTCAATTACTGTTCATGTTGATGGTATCGCTTGATATGTAATACACACGCTTGATAAATAGTTTGTATAAATCTGGTAGTTGTCATAATCACCCCCAAAGGGCACTGAGCATAAGATTCTTACCCTTATGATCTTGATGATCAGTCACACGACCAAATAAGAAAGTGTTGGCCGTGGCCTCTCAGGTCTAGACTGATAGTATAAAGAACGTGTTGATATTAGAAAGCTTCTTGCTAACGCTTATTCGCTTATTCGCTTATTACGAAGCTGAAATTCGTCGAGATAATATGTAAAAATAATAGCCAGATAAGGAACCATGGCGGGTAATTTTATTTGCTCATACTCTAATGTAGTCAGTACTAAGGCCTCTTCTCATTTTTATGCGGGTTATATGTTGTTAGGAGCAAAAAATACCGCGGACGTTCCATTGTTTCTTTCTTTATTTCTGTCTTTCTTTCTTTCTTTCTGTCTTTAATTCTTTCTTTCTTTCTTTCTTTCTTTCTTTCTTTCTTTCTTTCTTTCTTTCTTTCTTTCTTTCTTTCTTTCTTTCTGTCTTTCTTTCTTTCTTTCTCACTCACTTACTTACTTATTTACTTATACATACATAAATACACGCATACTTACTTAATTACTTGCTTACTTTCTCTCTTTCTCTCTCTCTCTCTCTCTCTCTCTCTCTCTCTCTCTCTCTCTCTCTCTCTCTCTCTCTCTCTCTCTCTCCATTTTTCAACGTCCATTTTTCATTTTCAGATACTCAAACCTTTCTAAAAATGATTAATCCCCTATGTATACTAATCCAGATAGATTTGGAACCTGTGTTTAGTTGATCACAGTTTCAAGAGAAAGTTTCTCATATTCTCTACAACTAGAGGTTTTTTAAATTTCGCTTCATTGGTTGAATTCTTTCCTCGATTTTATAAAAACTCTACTATTATATGATGGAATCTTGCACTCCCTCAAATTCCATTAGATTCAGCCTCAATATAATTCGTGTGTATATTTGGAATTTGATTAGATAAACATATATAAACTTGAGTATTTTAGCAGAAAATATTGATTGTAGCTGGTCAAAAATAGCCACCTACTAGAGGTACAAAGTCCAAGAGGATTTTCCAAAGGATTTAAAAAAATGAATATTCATTTCGTAGCCTGGCGATCGAAAGCCGTATAATTCTTACAATTGATAATTCTTTATTTCATAATTATAATAAGGAATGCATGGAAATTTTTAACAACGTATGAAAGTAGAATACTTGCATTTATTTTATTGACGTTCCAAGCCCTGGTCCTCAAGAGAAATAAATCAAATTCTGAAAGAGCCTTTTTGTTGAGATACTATCACTGAAAGATTTTGACAACAAAAATTAAGCACAAGCTAAACAATTCAAGCAATACGCCGACGACGAGCCTTGCATGGCTCAAAACGTCGACAGCAAGTAAGAACTTTCTTTACAGCTTTCCTTCCCTTCGCCGGTACATCTTTTAGACACCGACGCAGCCCAATCTAGTTTGGTCTCGCTAGTTTCCGTTATAATTCTTAATTTCTAGCCATAGAACGCTTAATTTTGCTTCTTAAATATAATGATCAAGTAAATTGTGTCCTGTCATTTAGATGAACTCAGTTTCTAAATCACATCGTTAACAAAAAGTTAAAACATAATTGCTTTCGGCTTAAACCCTTGCAATGCTTGTAGAAACGAAACCCGAAAGAAGATTTCAGCAGCAAGCAATCAGGATTAACGCAAGACCAAATGATTAAAATAATTATCTGTAATCATTGATGTATTTTGATTGTTTTCCATCATTAACTTTAGCATAGTAAGGATATTTTTTGGTTCTCACTGGGTTGTTAGATTTTCAGATATGAAACTCCCTGTAGAGAGAAACGTTATCGCTGGCTGCTATCAGCGGTATTTTTGACAAAAACCCTTTCCATTCGTGCTAGATAGCAATGTTAATTTTTGCCGGAAAATTCTTTCCTCATAGCCTCACAGATACTGAGGTACTTTCGGTCTGTCCCAGTAATGTACTCTATTTTTTCTGTGCCATCAGTTCTTCATTTCTTTTTCCTTGTTTGTGTGTGGTCACTTCCGTGTCCTTATCTAGTCGGTAGACTCGATGATTTGGCCTGAGAAAGCAATTCAAAGATTGACTCTGTTGACTACAAGATCTGCGTTTAATTGTTCTATGATTACAAACCAGTTTTTTGGCGTTGCTTGCTATTATCTGACTCACCCTCTATGACCCTTCCATAGAACTGAAATCAAAAATCAAAGTTTTGAGATGAAATGGAGCGCGCAATCAATGCTCACATTGTTAAAAAGGAGTTTACCAAATTGTACGATGAGACTGCAAATTGATAAAAAATTTATGCAAAGTTGTGAATGTTTCCTGAGTTCAATAAGTGTGTAATGAAATAATAAGGGCCATCATCGACATTTAAAACATATAAACTGCGCATAACGCCACCAACTAAATAGATAGATTCTCACCACTACTTTCGTACCTTAATGGTACTCAATGTGAACTGTTATCGACACCCTGATAACACTCGCAGTAAACAAAACAACGGACAATACGAACTAGGACGCCTTACGTCAGTGTCTAATCTATCTAAACACAATAATAATAATCAGCTAGAAGAAAAAATTATTGTTCATCAATGTCTTTAGGGATTTTCAGCTTTTTCAAAAAAAACTTGATATTTAGTATACTTTATTCACTAACGTTATCATTTAGCTTTGCGCAAACTACCTTGTGGCTTTCTGTATAAAGGTGGTTTGGTCATCACTAATGATGAATTAATAGTCTGTAAATCACAGAGCTATAGAGTAATAACATGATTATTCCTTGTCTTATCTGATATTTCGTCTAAGTTTTCACTCTGGAATTCAAAAGCTTCTCCTTGCGTGTTATGTTAGTCTCGTGGGCCACTACTTCAATTGCGAGATGCTTGAAGTATCTTCCGGTCTTCAACCAAAGATAAACAGTAAAACGTAGTTTGAATATTGCTCTTAAAGATGATAGATATATCAACAGATGATAAAGCCTATAAAAGCACTCTACTCAAGGAAGCATTTCACAATATAGGTTTAGCTGATTGAACTCATAACCAAACATCCCCACTGCATATTAAGGTTAGTATGAAATCTTATTCATGCAATTTCTATCCACTGAAAAGGTGGCAGTTTCAGCGCTTATCTTAGTATTAGCTTAGAATAATGTGGTTCTGTTCTTTTGTGCATTTTGAATAGATTAATGGAAGCCTTCAAGAATTTAGAATGCTAGAATGTTTTGAATAGCCCTTAAAAGCTTGACGATAGTCTCTGAGTTTGGCTACCGCGAAAGTTTGTTTATCTGTTGGTTGGTACTAGGCCATTTCTTTATTAAGTTAAATATGGCTTACTTAGGCACTATTAAGCAGGTCATAAAGTCGTTTACAGATAGCCCTATGGTATTAGTATTGATAAATTCTACAGATATTGAAACTGGAGTGGAAGGTACTTGAAGTTTACTTTATATTATTACAAAATTAATATTTGTCTTTATTCCATGCTTTTGCATTAAAGTTATTAAGTGAAGTTTGAAGCTCATCAGTTTTCATTTTTTGCATCAATTATTTAATTAATCAAGAAAGAAAGAAAGAAAGAAAGAAAGAAAGAAAGAAATGAATGAATGAATGAACGAACGAACTGAACGAGGGAAAGGACGAAGAAATAAAGAAGAAATGAATTAGAAACAGAAAAAGGAAAGAGAAAAGAAAAAAGAAAAAAGATAGAAAGATAAAAAGATAGAAAGATAGAAAGAAAGTAAGTAGACTAAGTAAGTAAGTAAGTAAGAAAGAAAGAAAGAAAGAAAGAAAGAAAGGAAAAAAGAAAGAAAGAAAGGAAGGAAGAAAGAAAGGAAGAAAGAAAGAAAGAAAGAAAGAAAGAAAGAAAGAAAGAAAGAAAGAAAACGCATGGGACCGTTCCAAGCAGACTCTCACAGTTGGCCCACATATCGTACTTGATTAGACAGGAACTTAAAGCTTGTAGAGACTTATACAAATATTAGTTATTACATAAATTGATGGTCCTGGATGATAATTTATTGTGACAGATACTACTAGAAAGCATGGTTTTATCGTACTGAAAAGTTGATATATTGTTCATAGTCATATATCTTTCATAGTCATATATCTTTCATATCAACAGCATTCAGGTATTTACCAGAGACTTCTAGATTTAGATTTCTAAATCTTTTTCAAATTAAAAGCAGTTTTTTTTCTGATTGCTACAAAAAGGGGGATAGATATAATGGTCTTGATTGCAAAACTTTATTGATAACATTAAATTTGTAGAGAAAGTATTGTTTACACAATGATCTTACTAGCAGTTTTGCTGAGTGCCATGGCTTGATGGGGACGAAAAGAAGCATTGATACCAAAACTTGGCCGATAAAAATTTCATCTCTAAGAATAAAACATCGTTTTCAAAAATCATTTAAACACCGATATTCTTAATATAATTGTACCCAAAGAGAGTGAACTACACATAACTACCTGGCTAGTTGGTAATATTAAAAACTGGTTCGCCGACAAATGAAAAAAATTCAGCAAAAAATTAATATTAATTTTAACTTGCTGAATTTCACGTGTAAATCTTCATGATATTTTTTTCATTATATGCCATATCTTTTGAAGCTGGTGTTGCTGACCTAAGTGACGTTTATCCTCGTAGTTCCCTGAGAAATTAAATTAATTATCTTGAAGTTTCATTAGACAAAATTAACGCTGAATTGCTGTGGTCTCGCTGTATTTCTAATGCCGTCATTTAAAAATCGTCAGCCTCTGACTCAAACGGAAATTAATCCTTGGTATTGAGCTATAGAATATTAAATGAATTTAGCTAAACTCATCCAAGAGCTAAAAAAAGCCGATCTATTCAACGCATTGTAAACTTTTTGACTCATTAAACATTTTGTAAAATTTTGTTTCCACATATCCGATATGAATTATTTTTCTTTATATTTGATACAGAGCGTTTTTGTTTTTGTGTGGAGCTTTTGTTTTATACCCAACATCAAAAAGAAGGATCGCAAAACTAGTGGAACAAATGAAGATAGCTCTATCAATAAATTGCAACAAATACTCTTAAAAGTTACTCATTTTTGCCGCCATTTAAACCCATAAAATGTGGTAAAGTTACTCGTCATTTAAGGCGATTTTTTTTTGTTTTGGAAACCATGTTTTTTTGTCTAGAACATGAAAAATGCCGAACTATTTTTGCGGTTAAAAGATGATATTAAATAAAATTTTGTTGCGTGAAATGTAATGAATCCATTTTTGCACCGGTAATTGTCGACCAAAAGCTTGAAAATTACTGATATGATTCCCAATCAAGTCCATTATGTTTTTTTTTATCTAGTGGATCAAGTTTTGGAATTCGCACATTTAAACGCGTCATAGTTTTCTGCCTCGAATTGATCCAATCATTGAGTTAATGAAGATCTATTCAAAGCACATTGGTCAAGCAGTTTTTCCTCTCATTATGTCTACTGTAGTTAATTGATATCAAACTAAGCCGTCTAACGTCCTCGGTTATTAATATCGCTCAACCGCAAAGCTTAATCACTTATTGTAAATCACTCTGAACTGTTCGTCACTCCGAAGACCGCTCGTCAAGAACATCGTAAGTCATTGTAAAAAACTCTATTTTTATTCTTTTTGTTAAAATTCTATGCGAAAGATTCCCTTGAAAAACAAAAGGTCTAAGATTTTTACTTAGAATATATAGCTGCGATGTCGACAATTTCTCGTTTCTGTAACAGTTATTTTTCTTCAGTAACTGAAGGGCCATGCACGTAAGACATAAAATGTTCACGGAGAAAAATTGAAATCTAATTCTAGTTAGGCAACAAAGTTGCATTAAATTTCTGGATGTTTGACGACTAGTAACATATACGCTACCGTAACTAAATGCACTAAGAGCAGTCTCGTAAGCTTATTTTCTTCTATGCACTCCAACAACGGAGAGCGAACCGGTCAAATTAACGTTGCTTAGTGCATGTAACACGAAAGAAATCTTCTCAAATTGTGCAAACTTATATTGTACTTAATATCTTAGGCCCCATTTAACGTAGTTTCTCTTGGGTTGTTTCTGTCTTGATTTGAGTTTCAACTTTATTTATCCTACTGCATTATGAATACACATGTGTAGTTCAAGTTGCGAACGTACTGAGTAGATAGAACTGGTTGAACTAGTTGACTCGAAAGCATTCAGATTTGTTAGCGGTTAGTAAGATCACACGTGCACTGATGCACAATGAGTGGCACTCCGCTCTAAAAGGGCTGGTTACGTGACGGGACCAACAGTTTAACGTCAAAGTCTAGCCAGCTTTCGCAAAAATGATTTGAAAGTCAAGACCTGGTCCCAAGTTATATTCAAAGACCCTGATTCGGTAGAGATTTGAAATTCGAACATCAGCGAGAAAAACTTCTTATCCTGGAGAGCCAAACGGGCGGCGGTATCCTTAGTTGATTAGTAAAGGTTTATGTTTTTCCAATAATTCGGCCTTTTTAATTAATGAATTTACAGTGCAAGCAATTACATATTGTAAAACAAAATGATACATCTAGCGAAAGACTTGGGGAACTATAAACTCAGTGATAAAATTACAATCGCTTCTTTCCTTTCTAAAGATGGTGTTTTATATTGACTGAAAAATAAGGTTTCCCATGCTGGAGGACTTTAATCTCAAGCCTTGAAATATTTAAGTTCTTAATTTTAGTCCTTTATTTCTAATGACTGTAATCGACAATTAATTTTCGGACGATTGGATCTCTTTATATTGTTTTACTTATCAACTCAAGCGAATTTTAAACTGTAGTTCAGCTGTTTTACTGAGTCCGTTTCATTTGACAAGGTTGTCATATTCTGAAGAAATTTAATTTCATCTTAAAGTTGCTAAAAGTTGCTGAAAGGGAATCTATCTCTACATTAAACTGAAGGAAAAAGCTTCATTGGTGGTCCTTTATATAATAGTGCAAAAACGTGTCTTAAATTTGCTAAAAAATAATTTTTCTCTACAATCAGATATACGAAAATACTTTTTTGTCGGTCATTTTTATAACAGTGTAAGCAGCAGTCTCGATTAGTTTATCTGCATTGGCGTTGCCAGCAATTGTTCAGAGGTATACACAATTCTCAATGAATACCTCCCACAGCCACTGACAACAGCTATGACACGTTACAACTTTCTCTTCTGCTCTGTTCTGGAGTTCTGCTCTGTTTATAAACTCGCGCAAAGCTGTATACTATGATAGTCTAAACCCTTTAAAACTCAAATCACATTAAGGTTTTCGTTAAGCATTTTGTTAATACGTTTTCCTGAGAGACAAGAATTTGTCCAGTTAATTGAAGGACAACCTCGTGCTAATCAATGCTATGTCTTTTTCAGATCATCGATAATGGACGCCAAAAAGATCCTGTTCATTGCTGTCATTGCTTGTGTATTGCTGTCAGTTTGTATTGACGACACAGCTGCTCAAGGAGGACTACGGTGGGGAAAGAAAGATGAGATCAAGCAAGCTGAAAGAGCTGAAGTACCAGAATGGCTAGAGTATATGAGATCAGCAATGAAGAAGAGAGGTAGGTAATGTCTGCTGCAGTTTGTCGATTTGGCTTCTGTCAATCAAAATCAAAAATCAAAATTGCCATTTATCATTTATCATATTTTATTTCTCATATCATTTTATACACTGGATAAGGGTTTTTTTCAACGTATAGCGATGTTCATCCTTCAAACGGAGCCTGATGCTTCTACAAAGTGTTGCACTGCCAGTTAAAGATGCGTTTGAGATATATGCTTACCTTTCAGTTTCGTACCTACACTTCTAGAATGGCTTTTTTAAAGCAACTTTTCTCTATTTCCTCTGGGTTTTCATATTTCAATATTGATATGTAGCTTTTAGGTATGAAACATCATTAGGTTTAGGGTCTATCGCTGGAATAGGATATCACACAAGCACTCATTGAATTATATTTGATTTGTTATCTCCTAATTTATGAGAGATCTACAGGGACAATATATGAGGATAAATTAAAGCTTCAGTAACGCTTCGTATTTTTTGTAAGACGTGTTGCATACATTTAAAGCCTTATCCTGCGATCTCATCACCAAACTCCAGTCGTTCAAATATGACTAAACGTTTGAACATGATACGCAAAATTCTCCCTTGGTAGGATCATCCATAGGCCGCTAGATCGAGTTACCGTTTTCGGGCTTAACGTTTGCAAGTATACGTCTTTGTATACGTATACGTTTACGTAGGTATTCCAATTCTCATGATACGTATTTCAGCATTACTGAAAGAGCAGTTTCGTGTTTCTGCCAAGAAGCTCTGGACATCCGGTGTGTCAGCGATTTCATTGGATAAAATGAAAAGGTTGCCCGACCAATCAAAACGCTGTGTGCGACGAGGGACGGCGCGGACGCTTTTAAAGTCATACGAAAACTGGTTTAGTGCCTGTTTCTTCTCATTCTGTTTTTTTCTCTCTGTTTTTCAGAATTCAAATACAAGGATTCTGCAATGAGTGCAAGCTGTTCAATGATCAAGACTATCATCCAATCAAATCTGTCCATACGAACTGAATATGTACATTGTAACAAAGACTAACAATGACTATCAGTTTTTACTATGTTAATATATAACTGTGCAAACAGTAAATAGGGAAAGACCCAGTAATAAAAATTCAAAAATCAAACCAAATTGTTTGTTTGTTTGTTTGTTTTGGAACAGTTCACCTATAGACAAGGCGCAAAACTGAAAAAGTCAATCGCAAAAAGTGCAGAAGGCATTTTGGGGTAGAGGCTGGTAACATAACTATTCTAAACTAATTTTTCATGCTGAATCCGAATATGGCTGTTACCAAGACGTATTCTGCAATCTTATTGTGTAAATGACGTATTTTGTGAATTGCTACAGTCATTTCATACTAACGGCTATTTCATGTAATTCCAAAAGTTCCCAAACTTAAAAACATTTACCATGGCTGGAAAGAGCATATCAAAATCAGTAAAACTGCGAAGTTTGAAGGATATCAGTTGAAAACTCAAGGAGATACGAATTTTCAAAAAACGAAATTTGTTTGTATCTCTTGCATAACTGTAAGTG
This sequence comes from Telmatactis stephensoni, assembly GCA_029948255.1. NCBI lineage: Eukaryota > Metazoa > Cnidaria > Anthozoa > Actiniaria > Isophelliidae > Telmatactis > Telmatactis stephensoni. The sequence continues at coordinate 1,075,017 of JALIZF010001925.1, forward strand.
TTTTCATACAAAATTTCGTTTTTTGAAAATTCGTATCTCTTTGAGTTGTCAACTTATATCCTTCAAACTTCACAGTTTTACTGATTTTGATGTGCTCTTTCAAGCTATGGTAATTGTTTTTAAGTTTGAGAACTTTTGGAATTACATGAAAAAGCCGTTAGTATGAAATGACTGTAGCAAATCACAATTAAAATACGTCATTTGCACGATAAGATTGCAGAATACGTCTTGGTAACAGTTATATTCGGATTCAGCATGAAAACTTAGTTTAGAATAGTTATGTTACCAGCCTCTACCCAAAAATGCCTCCAGGTATCTGATTTTTCGAAAATGCGCCTTGTCTAATAACGATAAATGTCCATCAATAACTAGTATGCATGTATGTGAGTACAAGATCGAATACCTTACTATTCGAACTATATCAAAGCCCCTGAAAGACATCTTTGGGAATTAGGGGTATTATTCTCTATGTAAATCCTTGAGAGAGAACTAACCAATAATCGTGAAGTGAACTTGCACAACGTGTTAACGTTACTCCAATTGGAGAAATATTTGCGCCACTGCTGCCCTGACAGGGGGTAGGGCTGTAGTTTTTCCAAAGAAATTTGGAAATGATAAAACTGTCAGTTTATTGGAATATTTCTTAATCAAATATTATAACTTATATCTCAGTTGTTTTACAGCTTGATGAAAATCGATATTATATATCTCTAACTCTCTTAAAAGTAACAAACTAACATTAATTTGATGCGGGTTTTGCTCGGAGTAGTTCAACTACGGAACAATTAATTTTTCTTGATAAAATGAACCAATTTAGTCATTTTTAGTATAGTGGCTTTGCAATTTTACAGGTTTTGTACTAAAAATCTATATCTTAAAGTGTAGTTTTTTAAATGCTTTACGCAAGTGTTAGTCAAACCATTGTTATCTATATAAGACTTCACCACAATCAGAATTTCCATCAGTATTTGCAGTTGGAGGTTACAAAAAATTCACCTAGCTGTCGCTCGTTTCTCGCTCCCAGAAAACAAAATCCCCTGGAAACATCTTCTGATAGAGCTATTTCCAGAGGTCAAAATTTATTATACCGTCATTTTAATGGTACGTCATTGCTATTTAACAATTGTTCTCTGAACTGGAATTTAATAGCGGTAGGAAATATTTTGAGACACGGAGCAGCATCGAGGTAAATATTGTTACTAAACTGCTATCACCGACAGTGAAGAGAATAATTGTTTTAGTATATACTAACTCCACAACCCAACATTAAATTTACATTATTTTTAGAAAGCGCGCGAAAGTTTATAAGCCTCGTTTGCAGGCTCTCGATCAAAGAACACGTTTGGTCTCTGCAAAGAAATGCAAAGAATTACAGGTGTGTTTCCTCAAAGAGAAGCCCCAGCTACAGCCACTACTGATTGATGGACAAGAGTTGGAATGTGTCTTGTTTCATAAGGTGCTTGGTTTGGTCATTCAGAATAACTTGAAATGGAATGAACATATAAATGCTATCGTCTCTAAGGCATCGAAACGCCTCCATATCCTCCGTGTTTTACGTCGCGGGGGTCTCCCAGCCGAAGACCTACTTGCTATCTACGTTGCCATTGTACGGTCTGTTCTGGAGTATTGCTGTGTACTGCATGGCATCATGCCATCCCTTCGTATTTATCTGAGGATATTGAACGTATCCAGAAGAGAGCTTTCAGAACCATCTTACCAGGACCCCATTACAAGGATGCTTTAAGGACTTTGGATTGTCCAACCCTGGCAGAAAGACGGGAACAACTTTGTTTGGGAACCCTAAAGAAAATATCTCAAGGTGGCCCACTATCAAAGCATCTTCCAATGCGTAGGACGGAGGCCCATGGTTATAATACGAGGAACTCGAACTCATTAACATTATTGCAATGTCGAACTGAACGTTTTCGCAGTAGTTTTTTCCCAACTAGTTCAATAGATTTATTCAATAGAGCTAAGTAAATGAAGTGCATGTTTTGTTATAACGTTACTATAGCGATATAGTAACTCTGAAAGTTATACTTAACATATTGATATATATATATATATATATATTTATTTATATCCATCATTTTCCTATTTTTTCATAGTTTTAATGTAAGTTTTTATAGATCGACTTTGTTAAACATATTGTAATTCGTTCCCAACGTGATAATATGTCAATAAACCACTTTATTATTATTATTGTTATTATTATTATTATTATTATTATTATTATTATTATTATTATTATTATTATTATTATTATTATGTTGCTAAAAAAAACTATTTAAGACATGAAAAAGCCGAGTAAATTTAACAGAAAATTTGAAAAATTTTAATATTTGAATCATTTGACATGTTGTGCATGCAGCTTGTTTCTTTCTCAATACACTTCAAATACTCTTCAAACCAGATAAACGTCGAATTTTTTTTAGTTCTTTGTTAAAAGAGACCATTTTGTTGAAAAGCTCTATATCCCGAGCTTGGGAAGTAGATATAGTCTCATATTCCGTCGGCCGAGATAGCGAGCCAATAGAGTCGCTCGATCTTACGAGGTTGTGGAGTGGGTCTATACTGTCTATATTGCTATTTGCTATTCAGTAATAAGCCTTTAGCATTATGACGTTTTATACCTCTCTCTATACCACAATCCTTCATTGGAGTATCTATTGTTCATCAATTTAAGAATATAGTATTTGTATTCTCCAGGGATTTTTAAATTTGAATTAGAAAGATTATTGAAGAGGATTCTGGTATAGATAGAGGTATGGAACGTCATAAAGGTAAAGGCTTATGGTAATTGATATTTATCATTGCTTTAATATTAGTTTGTATTTGTAGGGGAGTACGTAAGGGATTTATAGTATTGATTTTAAAACTGCAAACCGGCAACTCTATAGAACAAATTCTTGATTAAAATATATATTAGGATAGTCTGAAAACTCAACGTGGATTATGTGTTTCATCTTCGCTCTTTTGACATTCAATTATCCAATCGTTCAAACCTTTAGCTCATCGTCAGGGTTATAAAGATTACAAATTTCCTTACAAGAAAAACGATGTATACGTGTTAATATGTAAGCTCGCTTATAGATTTACACTCAAGCAAAAGAATGGCAAAGGCTATTTCGCGAGCTTCAGAACGACATTTCGTGTCAAAAAGTCCCGTTCACTAGGGCTAGAGCGGCGGCCAAAAATTGTTCGAACACCCCCTCTCCCCCAAACCAATGTTGGTTAACTTTTGGGAGTCCAGCGCGCGACGGCAAACCAGCCAACGTTGAATAGGGGGAAAGGGGGTTATTGTACAGGGAAGTGTTTGAAGACTTTTGGCCGCCGCTGTAGATAAAGGTTAGGTTTAGGGCTAGGGACTGGGATAGGGCCTACCCCTAAAATGGGCTCCTTTGACGCGAAATGTCGTTCTGAAGCTCGGGGAATAGCCTCTACCCAAAAGAGTACTAGTAAATATATGAGGAGCGCGCTGTACATATAAGCATAATATTTATTATTTATGTGTGTCATAGTGGGAGTTAATTTGGCGGAAGGCTCCTGTCAGAATCTCTGTTGCATAGAGCGTTCTCGTTATGTGCAATACACCAAGTCTCCCTCCATCTCCTTCAAACAGTGCACTTTTGCGAAAGTTATATTGTCTAAATTTCTTTAAAAAAACGTCAGTTAAAATTAAGTTATTTGCTCCAGTCAGAATCCCTCTAATCTTCGTCAGGGCAGCAGTAGTTAGCGCTATAATTTTTCCCCTCGGGGTATTGCTAACAAGTTGTGCAAGTTCACTTCACGCTGACTGGTTAGTTAGGATTCACCTAGGACCGATGACGATAATAATGATAGCGTCTGAAATTTGACGCTTACTCCCCATTGAGACGCTCCTATATCGCTAGTTATAGACGACTTTCAAAAATGGTGGGCTCATTGTTCACGAGAATGAGGCCAGCAAGGCCTCCAAAATCATTATGGCATCAAATCAGTTTAAAGTCCCTATGACGCATATTTTTTTATTTTCAAACTTAGTTCTTATTAGAGAGCATAGTGAAGATCTTTTTATCCTGGTTTTCCTTACCCCATATTTTCTGAGATATGAAGGTTTCAACTGTCAAAATGCAAATTTAATGACGTCAGAGGAGGCAACACTGCAAACTTCTCATGGGTTTTACAAAACGAGGACTTCAATTCGAGAGCCAGATTTTTCACTAAACAACAAGCTTTGCCAATGGAAATGAGTTACAAATGGAAAAATACGAGTAATTTAAATTCTCTTGATTTTGTATAACAAATGATTACTCCTCTTACGTCATCACATTTGCATTTTGAAATTCGAAACCTTTATATCTCAGAAAATATGGAGTGAGGAAAAACAAGATTAAAAGATCTTTACTATGCTTTCTATCAAGAACTGAGTTTGAAAATAAAAAATTATCCGTCATAGGGACTTTAAGTATATACTGTAAAATGCACAGAAAATAGTTATTTCAAAAGAAAGAGGAACACATCATCTTTGATAGCAATGGAAGTGTCGCCACACTCATTTTCTGGTAACAAGGCCCTTGTGGCCTCGTTCTCATGTATACTAGGCTGCCATTTTTTGAAAGTTGTCTATAGTCCACCATCTTGAATAGACGTAGACCTTGAATAGTCTGAGAGTTCACCGTTACTCACAATTCATAGATCCACTATCCATTGTGTTCCATTTTAGTTACTGTTGCTACCTCCGACAATCCAAATACGTTTTTCTCAATATACAGCACGAACATACATGGATTGATGAAAACTTTATATGTCTATCTGGGAATTTATGTATTCTAAGAGTACGTTAGGGAAAAAAAAAACACAGTAAATGCGATAAATCTTTCTGAAATCTACGATATTTGTCGGAACTTCCGTATTCCAGTGGGAATACTGCACAATTGTTTCATGTTCACTCAAGCAAATTGTGGATTTATGAATAAGACTTTAGCATTATGACGTTTCATACCTCTCTCTATACCACAATCCTTTTGGAGTATCTATTGTTCATCAGTTTAAGAATATAGTGTTTGTATTCTCCAGGGATTTTTAAATTTGAATATGGCATGAAGAGGATTCTGGTATAGATAGAGGTATGGAATGTCATAAATGTAAAGGCTTATTGAGACGCTTCTATATCACTACAAAGTCCACCATCTTGAATAGACCGCATTGCATTTTGGGACTACGAAGTCAGTTAAACAACACCGAACAGAAAAAGACCTGACATAAGAGCAATGGCAGTCACCGTCTGTAGTTCTTTCGTTTGGTGTTCCTAGAATGCGTTACTGTTGATTTAAGATAAAAAGAAAAATTCAGCGTCACGGTTTTTGTGTGAAACCCAGATCGTATTCTATTAAACTCTCAATAGACCATTTCATGGTTCTCGTGGCTCAACCTCAGCCTCGACACCGTGAAATATATTCTTTAGAATTTGACTACAGCCCGTGGAATTTTAAAGTGTTTCGATTGTTTGTTGATGTGTGCATTCCTTACATCACGATGGGCTGCAGTCAGTTTCTAAAGAATATATTACACGCTGTTGAGGCTGAGGTTGAGCGACGAGAACCGTGAAATGGTCCATTAAGATCAAAATATGTGGATAACCTGCTTTAAAAGTGCTTTTGAAAGTCATACAAATTAAAATGGTTTTACCGACAAAAAGTAATTTAATAATTTATATATAAGATAAGTAGATTTAAGGTAGGTGGAAAGAAATAACAAGTAAATAATTCATTCGAAGATACTGGAAGATTGATGGAAGTAAATAAAAGAATGGCCATTATATGTACTAGTCAAAAAAGCAGCATTGTTTTATCAAGTACAAAAACTCGAAGTGCAGCCGAAGGTTTTTCATCCTTGATAAAGCACGTGCTGCGAGTTTTTTAAATGGCTTTAAAAGCTCAATCAATTTTAAGTAATATCGAATAAAAATTTCGAGTTGATAGACACAAACGTTTATTAAAGAACTGCTAGCTTATGCCATTCTGGTCATGCGCAAGATACACAACATACATCCCACATTTGAAACAGGTGTTGCATTTAATTTGTCACTAAGAAGAGCGTCAGAAAGTAAACAATTGCTGGGTTTCATTCATTCCTTTGGGAATCAAAAGACAAAGAACCGGTAGCCATGTTGGATGAACAAACAAGAGACGCTAGAGTGCACGCACTTTATCCTGAAATAGTTACTAACATTTTAGTGCGTAATAGTATTTAGTCATCATCTGTTTTAGTCATCGACCAACTAAGAATTCACTCAGGCATAAAACTACACAAAGAAACACAAAGATCTCTTGATGCGTTACTATTGTATTTTTGCACTGTTCTGCTTCAGTAGTATCCACTACTTTGTACAAAATAGTTACAATTAGACAGTACCAAATAAGTTTTATTTCACGGATTAAGTGCGTGCACTCTAATGAGAAATCTTTTGTTGAAGTTCATCCAAGATGGCTGCCGTGACGTCACATGAAACCTAAGAATTGTAAGACTCTTCTCACGGGCGATAGGATAATCATCATCTGAAAATTTACTTAAATAAACAGACAGTATTTATAAATTACCTTGAATTACTGTTATTTTGTCTTTTTGTATTCCTCCAAACGTTTTAGAAAGCCAAATAGTCTTTTACAAGGCCCGTAACTTCTTTAAAACTCCAACCGATGCGTTGGAAACCCGTACGGTTCAACTGTACTCAACGGTCTGTTGACGCGAACATGATATCCCCTCGCCAGTAAACGCGGTTTAATCATTGACAAAAGAACCTAGGGAAAAGAAAAGCCTTTTTTTTTTTTTAGAAAAGCTTTTCTTTTCCCTAGGTTCTTTTGGCTTTCTAAAACGTTTGGAGGAATACAAAAAGACAAAATAACAGTAATTCAAGGTAATTTATAAATACTGTCTGTTTATTTAAGTAAATTTTCAGATGATGATTATCCTATCGCCCGTGGGCCGATTTAGCTTTTGCTAATCTTCCATTGGGCCGTCTTTCATCTCACACTCACTACCTCTACATGAAATATTTTGCATACAACGCTCAACTCACATGTTGATTTTTGCTGAGGGAGGAAAAACCGTAGAACCCGGAGAAAAAACCCTCGTGGCATGGTAGAGAACAACACATCAAACAAACTCAACTCACATATGATCCAGCGTCCGAGCCGGGACTCGAAAACCGGACCACAGCGGTGAGAGGCGAGTGGCTTAACCACTACGCCACCCATGCCACCGTTCTTTATATGAGGCTCCTAAGTTTTTATATAAAATTGTGTGAGACTTTATCTTTGATGAACAAACAAAACTCATTAGTATTTTATAAAAAGGCATGGACGTGGGCCTTTGTATAGAGATGACTTGAATACTATAATGGAGCATTTTAGTAATGTATAGAGAACGAGAGGGCGAGTTATATCGGTAGATAAAGATCGAAGGCGATATTATATATATCACTAATCAAACGTCTAGATCTAACTGTCAAACATCAAATTTGACTAGAATTTCCTAAGTTCGACTACTCTTGGTTCAGAAATTCCAACTTAAAGTTAATGCAAATCAAGACAAATTCTTTATATAAAGATCTGCGTATGTTGCTTAGCTTATGCTCATGTCACTAGTGAAAACTAGGCTTATACTGCGTTTGATAGTGTGGTATAAAGCCTCATGCAGGTGACAAATATGGTCCAAGTGATTGAACTAATGAATTATTGAGCTAATGAATTATTGATGAGATTTTTTAGTACTATTTAAAAAACGAGCAGCAGTGTTTTATCATACTTGATAAAAAAGAACCTGCTGCGAGTTTTTAAATGGCCTCGAAAACTCCAACCTAAATTTCATGTTTTTGTAGAAAATCCTAAATTTAGGTTGTTATTTTCTTTTCAGAGAAAATCCAGGTTACATTTTATCAAAAGACAAAGAAGCGGTAACCATGTTGGATGAACAAACAAGCGGCGCTGATGAGAAATCTTTTGTTGAAGTTCATCAAAGATGGCTGCCGTGACGTCACATGCAACCCAGCAATTAAGATACTCGTCATGGTTATGATTTCCATTGTGTTATCCTTATACGAATTATTAATGAGTTTTTGAATAAACACTCAAACAACTAAACGTTAAGGTTAAGAAAATCTATGTACAACTAAAACTAATATTAACTTATCTAAATCAATCAAAAATAATCTAAAATACTAGAGTGGTTCTATTTAACGTGAAAGAAATGCAACTATTTAGTTTGTACTAGTTGATAAACCACCACCACCACCACAACAACAACAACAATAAAAGCAATGATATAGTCTACTACTAACTATTATGCGTACTATTAGTTGTCCATGACTAGTCCGCACACCGGAAAAAAGTAGCTGTCGATAACAAACCTGGGCTCAATTCAATTGAATTTGAGAACAAAGCGATTTTAATTAGTTGTCGATATATGTTTTAGTTATCGATCACAACTTGTTATCGACAACTATTTTGCCTAGTCTGTGGAGGCCCTCAGTACTGTCTCTTTGGAAGTATAAAATAATGTGATCTGTTGCAAAGGCTTCGTTGCCTTGTAGATGGTAAAGGATTATACACTTATTAAAAAAAAGTTGTCGCCTTTCAAGCACCAGGTGTTAAGCCAAGGGCTCTTTTCTGTAGTGGTCTATCAATTTGACTTAAATATATAGTATACGATCAGTGCTGTCTACATTCTTATACAATAAGTAAAACTTGAAATAATTAATCGTATCAAACAAGTGACTGTCCAAAATGTGTACGGATATATCTTTAGTATAAAACGCCTCTGGTCCAGCTTCTAGCTTCAATTCCAGATTTCATGCAAAGTCTGAAGGTTAGATAGATATTATATCTTTACTGGACGTGTCATCTGTTCATTAGTTTTATTAGATGTGTACAATGCAGATAAGGGGAACATGATATTGATCCAAATCTGGAAGTAGCTAAAAGCCTTACGCATATAGCCTGTCATCTAAGAGGACCATGCAGCTCTTTTCACTGTTTCTAACAGCTAATGTGGTATAATAGACTCATTATCTTGATTCTGAACAGTTTCTATTTTTCCTCTCTCTGTCTCTCTCTCTTTCAAAAATGAACACACATATACTGAAAGAATTAATATATGTTTGAGTTATTACTTATATTCAGTATAGCATCGCATGCTAACAGCCTGCGTGTTGAAAGTCTGATGAGCAAAGACATAAAAAGTTATTTCTTTCATATCACTCATACACATCGAAATTCTCTTAGTCGACAAGGAACTCCTATAATTTGAGGGTAAATAAATCCAGCTAAATAAATAAAAAATATCTCATTTGCATGGTAAGCAGACATCAGGCTGTAACACTAAGCCACTGGGCTGATATACGTGTACTACATGTATATAAGGTTGTTAGAACTAGTACTAATTGAATTTTGCCATTTTGAATACCAACCCATTCAATTTTCCTAGCAGCATCAAAGTTTAGACCCAGCTATTTTGAACATGGATGGTTAGCCACTATTCTTGAAATAGAGGGTTTCTACTTAGTATTTTAGATACAATTATGTAATAGTGAAATGTGAAGATTCCGTTTTTGTATGGGCCACGTTTTAATTAAAGTACTCCCTGAGTGAATAAACCAATATGTTATGGATACAATAGTTTTATTTTAAAATATTCCTCCCGTTACCCGGGTTACTGGGAGCGGAGAGGTCAGATATGTAAGGGGGAGAGCGGAAGGGATTAAACCAATAGTGGACATTCAGCTTCAAAGTATTATAATATGACTAATTTAAGTATTTCTAGCCATCGCGAAGGACGACAGCATGGCAAGAAAGCTCCTTGATGCACTATCGCTTTTCTCAATATCCTCAGATGAGAATTCGAAATTTTGAAGGGCAATTATTTTACAGGGCAAAATTGTTCGCATTTATGCAAATAATTTCATATATGGTTAATTTTATTTAAAAAATTGTGGAAGTTTCTGATATCTATAAAGCTATAAATATAAATCTAATAAGCATCGAATAAATTACGATGACCTTATTCTACGAAAAAATGGAATTTATCCAACAATTTCTTCAATACTTTATATCAGATATATAGTAAAAACTGTACAACCTTCTTGAAAGAGACTATATGTTTTGTTTTATTACTGCATTTCCACCCTCACTTGTATCAAAGGGTGGCAATGTGTACTGAGGAACACTTGTGTATACAATTGATAAATAGACTGCACAACCAATTATACTGCTTGAATGAACTTTATTTACTTCTCAAATCATTCTGTATACATTTATTCACTCTATTTGCGAGTGGATTGCACAGTTTTGTTTTGCTTTATTAACTATATTGCTTAGTCATATCCATGTTCAATAAACGCCCCTTCAACTTCGGTTGAAGTTGTACTCTGTAAAACCAATGAAAAATCTTATTTTAGCGGTGACATATAACATGACAAAATATAATATAATAGGACACTGCTATCCCAGCTGAGTTCTCTTGGGGTAAGGGTTGGGATTAGGCTTCGATGATTAGTTGAAATAGTGGGATTTCAAGAAAATTCATAGAAATTCCCTTAACCAAATACAGGGTTTGCGTTAAAGATACGCGCCGGGGCCTGAATGTACGATGATATGATAAATTGATAAATTAGAGCATTTTAACTGGAAATCCTAAAATGTCAAGGCCACCTAAAATGTCAAGGCGAAGGGAAGGCGGAGAATGTGGTTAATATAGTTTCCATACGGAGTAAGAATTCAACCCGCAAGCGTTTAAATTATCTTGAGTACCGGTTGCTAATAAATTCACCTCTCTTCTTGTTGGCATCTCGTTGTTGGAGCCATTCCTTAAAGGCTTTCTCCCGAGGGGAGTCTTCGAATTCTCGTCCCCATCGAAGTCCTTGTGCTTCGGTTGTATCGATAGATACAGATAGCAAGACGCATGAGATGACGAGAAGAACCAACAGTTTCTTGGATTCCATTTTATCAGGGATTCTGGAAGACAAAAAGGCAGCGAACTCAATAGATAGCCTAATTCAAGCCTTTGGCGTTGTTACTACGTTTGCTTCTAGCTTTATGAAAGAATAAACAGAAAGCTTTTGAAAAGGAGATTGCTTATTTTGTGTCATTGAAGATTGAAACAAACTTGCCTAAAACAATATACTTTGTGAAAAGATGACACTAAGAGACACCTGTCTGGCTTGGCAAATGCCAAACCGGACATAAAACACGCTAAATAAACGAACTATTTTCTCTAAACTGTATTCTATCCTTCTTTCTACCATGGAGTAACCGACAGAATAATTTATTTTAAGAGAAAGGTTCTAGTAAACGGTTTTCAAACATACGAGAAATAGGTGGTACACTGGAATTGGTGACAAATCTAGCGCTCATTTATCATGGTAAATGAAGACACAAAGAAAAAAGTCGGAACAGAATAATATTGAATCTTGATTAAGGGAAGGAAAGACTCGAAAGAAAGAGGCCCCGTTTTTCAATGGCAACAAAGCTGGTACTTCGTCGGAGAACATTTTTTCATGGTTTCCCTAGAATCATTGAATATTTAGAAAGACTATTTTACGCCAAATGAACTCATTCGCCTTTTTTTGGTAGTTCACTTATTGACTATTTCTAAATTATAAATTTGTAGTATCATAAAATGCTATCCTTAGAAAACTGCTTTTAGGAGATTTACTAGGAATGTCCATTTAAGAAACGTCAATCTGTGCTAAACGTTCTACATTGTTCAGTCAAGATAGTAAATGGTTGCCCCAAGCGATGCATTAGTGCATGTAGTTATATCGTGTAATTCGTCGGTAGATGACTGTGTAGGCTTATCCATAACTACCATTATCTTTTTCAGTGAGGAACCAAGTAAAAATTAATTAAAACTAGAAGGATCTATGAATATTGACCCAAATAGAGATAGAGAGAGAGTTTAGAAGATAGATACTTGTAGAAACTTCTAGAAAATGTCGACTGACTTACCGGAGCTAGTTTATCTTGATGTAGGTGTTTGCAAGGGTAATGGTCAGTGTGGTTGGTGTGTGCTGTGGTGAGGGGTTTTATGCGCGACGCCACAAGCCAATGATCATGGCTATGTTTGCCGTGTTAATATTGACCACATGATCTTATTTGCCATTGATTTCCGACCATCTTAACGGCTAACAATTACAACGCAGTACTATCAATAAACATTAGAGCATTTGTCTAAAACACTGAGAAGATTAAAGAAAAGTGTAATATACAATCTAGAAAGATTGCAGACAAAACATAGCAGACTGGATACGGTTGCATACTGCTGTGTTTTAATTACTTTGTCTAAAAAATTGTCAACAAACCAGCAGTTTGGGTACAAGTCAAAGGAAATGTACAGTTAGATGCGTGTCAGCCAGCGCTCATTGTAAACAATGTCCCAATTAGTAAATTGATTGAAAAACGTACCGCGAAGAAGCTATAAAAGAAAATTAGGACAAATCATAAAGACGGAATTTTACCTTTAAATGACCTGAATGCCGTCATTAACAAGAGCTCGGTGGGATTAAAATCTCGCTAATTAAACGACGTCCGCTGGTTAGGGGGCTCACTTAAATCCCTAATGGTTTTACCATCGCTCGACATCCTTGTTTAACGTTGTCTTTTTTATATTTGATATATTTGCTTTCAATTCATAGCCTTAGCCCATGTCTTCAAATAGTACGTATCTTAGGTCATGAGCGGGTAGAGTAAGATGGCGGAAGTTTTCGTTTTAATGATCCATTTCTTTCTTGAGTAAAGTATTACTCAACACATGTTATCTAGTCGCCATTTTGTGTAAAATAAAAACCATCTGATAAAAAAGTAACTACACAGTTTTATTTCATAAAAAGACACTATTATATGGAGTTTACTTCAATGAAAAGGATTTTACACACCGATGCTATTTTTTCCGTACTCATGCAAGCTCTTCATTAAGTCTAAGTTTTGTAATTGATAATTTCCTTATCGCGTATGAAGCAGTAACTACATTAATTGCTCAGGATTATTCTATATTGCATCCTAATAGCCTAGTCTAAAAATCTCTTAGATTGAGTTGCGCTAGTCTTTGGATTTTGGATTTTGTTTTTTTTTATTATGTTGTGTTGTTCCTTTTGAAAGCGAGACAAACTAATCTGAACGCGACGTCATTCTTTATATCAATTCTTAAACTGATTACTTACATTGCTGTTTAAAAAAATCCAAAACTCTAATCAATTATGATTTTAGAAAAGATCTAGTAGGAGCTTTTCAAAAACAATTATATCGTTAAAATCTGGAACGTAAAACACTTTTTGTTTCAATTTTCATTTTTGAAATTTAAGCAAGAAAATGAACATGTACAGAGATTTTTAAAGCCCAAACATAGAAGAACAGTTTAGTTGATTTAATACTTTTGATTTGCATTTTGAGTGTGTTTATGCATACAGGCGACTTAAACTATCTAATGATAACCGATTTAAAGAAAACTTAGCTGGAGTGATTGGGATATTTAGAAATTCTCGAACAGTCGTCGAGATAACTGTAATAGTCGCACTTTATTGACATTTACTGCACCGCGGGTCGTCAATTTCACTACCCCATTACTCTAATCGTTACACAACAAAAATAATGGAAAGTTGTCAAGGCATATGTCTTAATAGAAGACTTAAAAACGTCGTGTCAGTGTGCTTAGAGATTTTGTGATTGAATTTGTGGTGTTTATTGCTGAGCTAGACTACTTGTACGTCTCAATCGACATTACTGACTGAACCATCAATAAATAAATGTCAAAAAAATGAAAATGATTATATCTTTCAATCTCCTTACGACTTTCAAATAACCGCAACTCATTTTCGTCCTTTTTTTGTCTTTCCCTTTTTCGTAGCCATTTAAATTGAGTGTTGTAAGTTATTTTGACTAATGCTTGCTAATGTGCCTTTTACATCGACAAATTGGTTGTTGAAATGGCGGTTTGTCTTCAATTATAGAGAATATAAGGAATTTTTGCACCGCGAACATGGTTATCAACAGAAGATACTTAAGAGTCAATGTCTTGTCTTACTTTAACAAATGGACAAGGCTCTAAAAGTTACAAATGTGAGCACTAGATTTTCAGTACGGTGTTTTCACTGAATTTACTTCATTTCCTCGTCAATTCCATATTCACCGAGCAGCCTATGCACACCGTGTTACTATCAAGTTTTCAAGAGAAGTCAAGTATATTATCAAAACTTGTATTGTGTAACTCCTATAGATTTTAGCGAATTCCATCGTTCTTTCAATGCCTGCTGTTGTATTGTTCTTTTTACGTCTCACTAATCCGCACATGTTTCATTGGTTTCAGTGAACATCTTGAATGTATCTTAATACACGTACTCTCTCTGATTCTGTCTCTGTCTCGTCTCTGCCTCTGTCTCTCTCTTTCTTAAATTAAACACTGTACAAGCACACGTACTATAAGCCATATACAAAGCCATATCTAAAAAGACTAATCCCAACTGCCTTGCCTTCCTTTTACTGTAGTAATCAAATTAGTGCATGCAATCTATAAATTAATGTATTAGTGCATTACTTGAAATACCAGTTACATGCATTATAGATGGAAACTACTTCACCTTTAGAAAATCAAATGACTAAGTGCTCCTAAATAATCAAATAACATACAAGTTATTACCTCCGTTTATAAGAAAAATGAAGGAAAATATCGAAAAGAGGGGAAGAAAGGACAAGAAAAAATGAGACTGTCTTGTCTTGTTCATTATCTATCTTCACAACTAGGCGAGCAAAATTTTTCATGAAGTGAATCGAAGTGTTGGACAGCATGCAAAATATTGAACAAGAATTTATCGACGATGGATCCGGACTTGAAACTGAACTGAGTAAATTTTCACCGACCAAAGTAAAGTGCACTTTACCTTGAATTATCGGCGACTGTCCCTCGTGTCCTGTGCTTGAATTGGGGTTGTACTGTGGTGGGAGTCAAGCAAAGGGGCCTTTATAAGAATTGGAAGACGCGGGAAAATCAGATAACCACTAATCAATATAGACATTACGTCTCTTTTCAGTGATATCAGTACTTGTGATATCCCTAGGGCTGACAACTAAGTAATTAAGGGTTTAGTTATCTATGAGTATTATAATGAAGTAAGAACTGATCAACCAACTCATTGAACACGTTTGTGACTATACTCGATGTACGTATATAGCCAAGCAGAGACGGGGCTGTGATCCTTCACTCAGATATTTTGAGTCATTATATTTTATTCTATTCTTTTTCACATTCTTAACTTTAGTCGATTTGCTCTGTCTAGCCCAGACTGACATCCATCTGGAATAGTAAATTTCTGTGCCTACGCTCAAAGCTTTCAACAACATACACTTATTGTTATATGTCCTTTTTATCATCACATAATGCCAAGCACTTCAAAAAACATTATATACCCTTCTTTAATGTTTCATGTAAGTCGTTAAGGAGTTTGAATTATTTACCAAAAACTCTCTAGAATGAGTTTACATCAAGTATCGAGTATAAGCGGTGTTAAAGACGTAAAAAAAAGGGGCCAGTAAAGAGAGAGAAAAAGAGAAACTTAACGCTATAATAATTTAAGCTCAATCATTGAAGCGAATGGAACTCTGAATAAGAAAAATGCTTAATCATAGGCTAGAAATCCTTTGGAACTTTTTAAATTTCTCGACCGCTAAATATTTGCCAATCCAAGTCGCTATAAAGAGTCACGGCAAAAAACCAAAGGCTATCTAGACATAACATGGTAGAACTCATCTGCGAACTCTTAATTGATATTAACAGTTCATAGAAACCCAATCAGTATACAACAAGGGGTAATATTGGTAAATTTGGAAACCAAACAAGGACATTATTTGCAAAATTTGCACATCTAGTGGCACATATTACCAAGATACTTATCTAATAATTCACTCGTCCTTTCCGCCCCTATGATCTGATAACTTTGGGCAGATTTTATATTAGATATGCTTTTGCATTTCACCACAGACGTTTTTTTATTCTTCTTCTTTTTATACAATTTTTTTCTTTTTAATAAACACCTGGTTCTTTGCTAACAAATCAATCACAAGGATGCACTCAAAATAGTTTGGGAACAGTTTTGGCTAAAATGGATGTAACAACAGGAAGTCCAACGTAAAGTTCAATTTGTAAGCACATCACACGTATGACGTATGCACTAGTTCTACTTTAATAAGACGTCGGTGCTTGTTATTGACGATAACGAGTCACCGAACTAAGCCACACAAAAAGAGCACTCGATAACGCATCACGCAATTATCAGGCAAAAACTTGTCAACAGCTGAGTTCTTTACGTGGAGATTTTAAAACGTGAATACATTTTCCAATACACAACATACAACAAAATGATTAAATACACTTGATGAAGTTGAGATAATTTGTGTTCAGAGTTTGGGGTTCCATGATCTGCGACAAAAATATATATGTATATATGCGATTGTGGTTTTTGGGGTGAAACTACTTAAGTGTATATGTTGCAAACAGGCTATGGAATAGAGGGTTTGTGGAATGCGACTGTTCAAGTGAAAGTAAGAAAAATGGTTTACCACAGATAAGAAGTCGTAATAACAGTGGTCATTATCACGATTTGGGGTCTTCCTTCTTAAAAACATGTCAAAAATGCTTGTATTTTGAGACCCTGTCTATACATATGCGTGCGTTGGTGGCAACAGTGTGAATATGGACAAGTAATTTATTTCCAATATTGTGCGAATGTCTATATAGTGTATGGTGTGATCAATTGCAAGTTAGCTTCCATGTGAGTTTTGGAGTGGCATAGAGCTGTATAAGAGATAACTAGAAAATTTAGAAGATCACATCTATTTATAATTTAAAATTAATAATTACTTTCATCAAATAAGACTAAAGTTTGCGTGCTTTCAATACAACGGATGGGATATCTTTCTAGATCATTAACACCATTAATAGCTTTATATTAACCTAGATCACATAAAAGTAAACGTTAGCGTACGGACAAAAGGACATGTATGGTACGTAGTGCATGGTCTATCAAACGACATTGCACTGACACTCATTAATATTATCACAACCTTGCATGAGACTCAGAAGTATATCTAAAGCATATGGAATAGTTAAAGATACGAATTGAAAATATTAAACTTGTTAATAGGGCAAATCATTACTACATATTCAACAACAAATGAAACACTCACATCATGATCGTTATTTCGCTTTGTCAAAAAAAAAATCATTCTGGATGGACACCTACAATAGTACCCACAATAGTGTACACCAATTACATGCAGCCCTTGGGAAAAAAAGTGGAATTATAAGGTTCATAGTTCAGGGTCTAGTTCAGTCCTATTTGCAGCGACTTTATTCGAGCCATAGATGTTATTTTGAAATTTATACGCATACCCTATTGAAATCTAGTTCTTGAAATATTCATACATACATTGTTATAAATAAATGACTCAAGGATCAATGTCATAGAAGTTGCTAAAAGTAGTATATAATGCCCTGTAATCATTTTAATGACTTATGATGTTGCAAATGTAAGCCGGCTCTAAGTGTCACACCAATAGCGATAAACAATATCAAACTTTGCACTTGTTAAAGCAACCACTCTGAAATAGCTACCAGTAAAACTACTTGAATTACTGTAAGAACTGTCCTAAGCTGCTTGAATATTGTACTTCCAGACGTAGAAGTATTCACTAATACCACAACGATGTAGCTTAAGGGTAGAGGCTTTCAAAGGTACTGTTATCTTAGACCCTTAGGTAAAACCGTTACATCAACTTTAGCTTAATGAGGAAATGACGGTAACCTTAAAGCAAGGATATTGACCAGGTCCAAAGATGGCACAAATTGATAGAACTCCATTAGTCTTAACCAGTGCTGATAATTTCTTCTAATCCTGCCTCGTGTTAGATAACATAATAGCAATAAAACTCCCCGCCTTTACCCACTAACTTTAATTTTAATATTTTGTATTTTGTTTGACGTGATACTGAGCTATATTGATCTACCAAACTGCAGTAAGTTACTTCCTCATTTCAGAGTGACTTTTTGAGCGAATGTATATTAAAATCTATACAAATGAATGTGAGTACAACTTTCTTAGAAGTCTTTACCGCGCAGTTGATTTGGAGATTATTCAAGGAAGCTTTTTTATAACATTCTTTTCATCTATATAAATTCTGTGGCTGCTTTAAGAGTAAATATATGGCTATAGTACATTACAATTGTACAGAGATTGTGTATCTTTTTGTTGATCGCATGATTTTCTTTTTAAGTTATTTGTTCATTATTTGTTTATAATATGACATTGTTCCGCTTGAAAATTAAAACATCTGATTTTCAGTGTAAATAAAGTTAAAGTAAGGGCCGATGTAAATTGTTCCTCTCTGTTTGGACTTGAAAAATCTAAGAAACCCGCAAACTGGATCTCATCAATTCCTTACATCGCAAAAAAAGAAAAAGTGTCGAGCAGCATACTTTTCGTGAAATGAATTCCAGAACATTGTAGTATTAAACAAAAACTATATCCTTTACCAAGCCGGGAAAACCAGCATGCCAAAAAATCCCGATCGTTTAATTTAAGTTGGGGGACAATGATGATGGTTTTTAGGTATAATATCATTTTGTAAATTCGGAGGAATTTGGAAAACATTGTTGAGATTGTTGAAGTAAAATTAAAGTGAGAATATTTGAGTCCCATGTGTTGGATCCTTTGCTGGAATACTAACCACATTTTCTTATGTTTTTTTGTAATCCAATTCATAAAGCAGACTACGCTAAAACCAACAAGAATTCACTTTTTATAAATGTTTGTCTTTTGTATCTGTTCTCATCTCGAGCGTTGTTCTTGATATACTCACCATAGGTAAGTGTTCATCACTTAAAGAAATGATTGTTCATGTAACATGAATGCAATGTTATCACATAATAGAACGTGACTTAGAAACAGGAAAGCTAGTCGAATGTTGCTGCGCAACCGGTCGTAGTACGTGATTGGTTCAGAAACGGAAAGCCAGTTGAACGTTACTCATTTTTCACATTGTTTGCTTTTATGCAAATTATGCGAGTTTACACCTTGCTAAACTAGTGTAAGTATAGTATAAATGTAGGACAGCAGCAGCATCCAAGAAAGTGGTGAAAAAATTCCACGCCTGTTTGATTAGCTGTTAACCGTGACCAGCGACCAAACAATTTATCGATTTAATAGCCACTCATAAGCAATTTTTTTTTGATAGAAGTACTTAGTCAGGTATATATGTAAGGCTTATTCTAAGTTCCCTGGCTAGGTTTTTTTTTGTCAATATACTTTAATTCATCTTTAAATTAGAAAGCAATTCCCCATGGCTAACGTCATCAATAACCACTGCCAGCCAGAGCGCAACAGCTGGTCAAAAGAATGATCCGAGGAAAAACCTTACCACATATTGTTTCCATAAAGTTTCACAAAAATTGTGAAATAACGTACAGATGTATAAAATAACTAGGTTATAGTTTATCATGTCATAAACATGGGTCTTTTAACATTTTGAACATGTAGACTTCGTTTTACTTATTTCCTGTAGCTTGTTGAGAAAGTTGATGACAAAATAAATGTTTGTGCATCGCCCACTACAATACTGAACAAACACTAGCCGATGTCAATGACGGTTTCGTTAAGGTAACCGTTAGCCGCAAAACGGCCAACAATTTAGCCGTCAGGTGTAAAAATCGAAAAAAAGCCCCCGTTAATGATAACAATGAGTTCTTAAGAACGCATCACATTCCGTTAGCCGTAAAAAAAAGTTCGTCGTAAAATTAGAATGATCTAGTAACGATTTTTAGTTTTTAAAAAATAAAGTACGAAGAACTATTGTCAAAGCTTTTATGAATCATAAAATAATCTAAAGACCTTAGATGTGTTATTTGACAATGGAAACTATTTTCTAACTTTTAAAAAAGCCTTCTGTCACCGTAAAGGAAATAAAAAGAAATATTTTGGCGGGCCAAAAATTCAAAATGAGAGCAACATTTTAGAGTGAATAAGAGCAAATCTCTAAGATGTCGTCGAGTTAAAAAGATTGGAAAAATATAAAGCTCAAAGAATGAAGAATACCACTTTGTCGTGGCCCGTTATGAGAAAAAAAGGTCTATTTGATCATAATATGTATCGAAAATAAAATCTTAAATTGATATATATTTTATGTCATTTTGTCATTTGAGGAACGGCTTTAATAAAAGTTTTAAACCTTCCACTCTGAAAAGTCGGCACCATAGAGAGTCTGACAAGATAAACCGAGAAGAAGAAGAAGAAGAAGAAGAAGAAGAAGAAGAAGAAGAAGAAGAAGAAGAAGAAGAAGAAGAAGAAACCAACGACATTAATCAAAAATATAAACAAGAACGGTGGCCTGACGCACGCTCTAAATAATGTGCGCACAAAACTGTCCTGCTACCGTAGCTCATGATCTCAAGATTGATCAATGTAAAAAAAGCTAAATGGCCTTAATAACAAGCTTTACTGTCTACTTGCATTGTAGCCTATGTTCGTTTAAGCTATTAAGTTATCTTGAACATAGTGATGCCGCTCTAACTGATATGCGTTTGCCATATACAGTTTGATGTTTCGTTTTTGGTGCTTAGATTTTCCAATGGTTAAGATATCTTGAATTGTCTCTTTAAGGTTTTATAGTACGTAAGTTGTATTTAACAAAACGCTATTACGAAAATTGTGTTACAAAAAATGAACACAATACCGAATGAAGTTTTTTAGCAAAAAATGTCCAAAAAAGAAAAAGAAAACCAAACCAAACCAAACCAAAACAAAACAACAAAAACAAACTCAACAACAACAACAACCTCTAATAAAATGAGAGAAATAACAGGTACTTGATATATCTTCCAAATTATCTTTCCTTTGACATTTAAGACCACTAGGAGTCCATGTAAGAGGACGTAAATGTTTCCGACCCTTGGGATATCTGACGCTCAACACTACCTTGTACAACTAAGCTAAATTCTTAGTTATTCCTCTAGTGATTTCAGATGAAATTCATCATTCCTTCGTTTTCAGTGATGAATAATTTTCGTTCTGCAGTTGGAGATTTAGTTTTTAAGCTAAGAAACTAGAATATGTGTATTTTTAGATGTAGCCTAGTCTAAAAAACATTTGACGCATCCCTCTTGCACGGCAGTGCAGAGAACTGAAAAATCATCGCTATAACATAATCAAAAATGTACTGATAATGATTTTCAGGCTGAATGTTATTTTGTAAATTCGAAGGAATTTGAGAAACACTGTGTAAGAATTTGTTGATGCCTATGTAGGAGAATAGTCCACGTTAACAAGACAAAGCTTACCTGTACGTGAGATCTAGAAGAGTGAGCGAGCGACTAGTGAGCAGGGTGAATCCGTTGTGGTTGTGGTCTGTAAGGTGTGTGCTTTTATGCTTAAATAACTGCCTGACATATTAAAACTGCCGATTCCAAAAAGCTTAAACACTTATCATTATGAACTTCCTCGGATTTGACTTTTACTCTTTTATAAATTTGTGTTATTTCCCAACATCTAATTAGTAAAGTGTTGCGGGAGACGATAGCGGTTCACTAATTGACATAGAGATAAACTCTTTAAAGATCACAGGCAAAGATACAAGCATGTTTGGAAGTGTCCGCAACGGTGGGCCAAAATAGCTGGACACAAAGCCGACAGATGTCAAACCATCCATTGGTCCAACAGACACACACAAGTAATTAAAAACAGTATTTATCTAATATCAAGCCCTTATAATCTACATTTATAACAATGATAAGTTTATACAAGCGCTAATTGTCTAATGTATTATAGATGACGATGACAATTTAATTGGTCTTTCATGAAATTAAGAAACCGGTAAAAAGATAGCAATATCAGTGCATTAGGTGGTAAGGATAATACGAGATAAAAAAGCCTTAAATACGGCAGTTTAATTTTTTGCTGATAAAGAACACACGAAGTTTAAGTAATAAGTAAAGAAAAAGTCATATTCGATGCGTGCGACTTAAGCTTCAGTATGATCCAACTGATTACTTTGCACGAAATACTCGAAAAAATAACGGGCCTTATTAATATAACACTTTACTGTGTGCAGGGAAAATCAGAACCCCTTTGAAAATCGATATGGATTAATCTAAAACAGTTCTTTAGTTTTATGTAACGTATTAGTTGATGCACAATGCACGACAGATTGTATTCAAATATCAATTCTTTGTCGTCTTTTGGAAATGTTTGCATCACTTTGTTTCGCCGCGACAAATTTAAAAGCCGTGAAGCCTTGATATGGAAAGGCAAGGAACTAACTAGGATGTAGAGGGTCCATGGCAGAAACTGCAACATGTCCACAATATAAACAAAATTAAAAACAAAACAAATAAACAAAAGCAGAAAAACAAAACAAAACAAACAAACAAATAAACAACAACAACAAAAAAGACATCAGAAAACAGAATCACCAAGCACACAGGCCAAAACAAAACCAAAAACCAAAAAACTCAAACAAACAAACAAACAAGCAAAACAAAACAAAAACATAAACGTAAACATACACAAAAACAAAACAAAACAGCAACAACAGAAAAAAAAACACAAAGCAAAAAGAAGGATGTTACATATATCTTTAAAATTTTCCTTTCAAATGTATAACAAGTGACGTCATGACAGCCATCTTGTATTAACTTCAACAAATTATCTCTCATTAGCGTCTATTGTAACTTTATTCAACATGGCTACCGCCGCTTCTTTATCTTTTGAATTGAAATGATTGAAACATAATATGACAGAATTAGCTTCTTTTCGCCACAACTAGCCCTTCTGTCTCTGAAGGGGCCTCTCATCACTGAAGAACCCCTGGAAAGTCAATAATGAAGCAATTAGTTTCTCAAATTAAAGGCTATAACGTTAGCGGAAAATTAAAACTGAGCAAAACCTGGGTCAGATTAAACTCCTTTTGTTTAGTTCTATTTTAAAACATCTTACTGGGGCATCTTTCTTAATTAAGGTTCTCCCTGACAAATATAGAAATATTTCCCTACTTAATTTGGCATGTAATCAGCACAACTGAGAAAATAACTTCATCTTAATTGGTATTGCAATTTTTCGTTGTTTTTCTTTAAAAACGATAAAACGGCACTAATAATTAGCGTCAGTAGTTCCCTCAGCACACAGCGTGTCCTCAAGAAAGCCGACTATGCACTCTTTATCCCTCTCTCCACCAATGCTAATTAAACTACACCGAACGGAAAGAAGTCGAAACAAGTCCGAAGGCATTAGTGGAAAGTAAACTCGGAACTCTCGCTCCGAAGTTCGCCCATTAACCAACTTAGATACACTTGCTCCTGCTCTCTACAGTACATCCACAGCAATCATTGTCTGTGGTTGCTGTAATTAGAAGAGACGTCGGTTACCTTATATGAGTCACGTGACAGTCCTTCGTTATCAAAGTGGAATAGATTTCGAGAAAGGACAACGCCATTTATCAGCTATCGCTGACCACGCCCATCGTAATCCTTCTAGCAATTGCTGGGTTTCAAACAGCTGTTGAATCTCATTATCTGCTTCAAATGGTGGACAATGTTTGACCACCATGTGCTCTCGACCAGAGAATATTCTATTGAAAACTTGTGTTTCAGCGCTGATGAAAATTCCGACAATATTGAAAATGACGTCAGATGAAACCCAGCAATTTCAATGTGATACCAGATCTGATGAAGTACAAGTCCTCGCCAAAACAGAAAAGTACTATCAACGCATTGTAAGAGAAGCAATTGGAATTTAAAAAAGGCCTAACAACTTCAACAGAGATGATGCGTACAAACTCAGCCGCACTTGGACTTTTTTACTTAAGGACTCTAGGGACTCAGTTATAACTTGATATCACAAATTCAAGAACTTTGAATTTACATATTGTCTGATGAAGGCTGGCACAAGCTCAGCCGAAACGTCAATTTTACTGAAATTGTTTATGATAAAACCACCGTGTGTTATCCCGCAAAAGCTTCTTATTTCTATAGATTTCGTTTATCTGTGTAAACAACACGTTCACGTCACAGCTGCTGCAGAAATTCCGAATGTTTTTATAGACACTACTGCTCTGACACGATCACAGCATCGGTCCGTTTCATACTCATACGAAATCTGCTCTACCAAGAGAAAATTAACTTTTTACCACAATTACAAATTGGAGAAGAATTGGCTCGAGCGTGAGCGCGCGTGCAAAATCAAAACGATGACGCCAATCGTTGGTATGGGCTCTTATTTCCCACAGTTTTCGACCAATCAGAAAGCGAGCTAAAGACGGTAAAATTTAAGGTAAAATTAACTCTATATGTTGCATTGACAGTTTTTGAGAATAATTTAATTGGTCCGAATTCACTATTAATAACGCTAATGCAATGCAGCAGTCTATTTTGGTATCAGTTAATCATTTTCATTCAGGTTTTTTTCTAATTTGTAATACGATGAATATACGATTCCTGTCATGATAGTTTTTAAACTAATTTCTGGCTTGCTAAGTGGGCAGAATAACATGTTTCTTGCGTAACTAAATGTGAAACATTAGATCTATACTTCAATTTTCGCAGATGACCAATTAATTTCTCATCTTTTCATCGCTCGATCGTTCGTTTGGTAATGTCGACTCGCTCAATCAAAAGTTATGTCTTAATCAACCGACAATGAAAAATTAACTAAAAAAGAATTTATGGTAGGAATGTAAGTGATGGATGAAGGCCGATGCAAAAAGATAAATATCTTTATCAACAGTGTCCGACTTCGTCTATGGAGTGCCGAAGTGATGTGTCACTACTTGATGTGTCACTATTATACGTGATAATTGTATTCACACTCAGTAATGTTCGTGTTGATAAATGCTAGTCACTCCTACACAATTAAGAAAAAAACGGCAATTGATCAAAAGATTGGGACACAGACCCTAATTCAAGAAGAAGAAGAAGAAGAAGAAGAAGAAAGAAAGAAAGAAAGAAAGAAAGAAAGAAAGAAAGAAAGAAAGAAGAAGAATTAGAAGAAAAAGAAGAAAATATATATTCAAATAGTCCGTTGAAATTTCCACGATAAATCAAATCAAAATTTAAGATCAGTAAGAACTAAATAAAAATAACACATGCGAAGGACTAGTACGAAAACGATCTTTAGCTATTATGAATTGTTTAAAGTTCAGATTTGGTAGTTTGGCATGCAGGTTTTTATTATTACCATTTATTTATTTTTTATTCTTGTTTTTCACTGACGGAAGTGAATAACTAAAATTCGCAAAATAATGGAATGGAACCACTGTAAAACACCTTTGAGAACACCAAGACTCGTGATCAAACGGCCAATGGCCGCTTACAACTCGTGGATCGAATTTCATGACAAGTCCTGTCTGGTGTCTAAAGGCTGGTTCACACTAGCGTCGGAATCAGAATCGGAATCGTAAGAAAACAACAAAGAATTTAGGGATTAGAATACAAAAGAAAGGTGTTTTTCTTTGTTCCTTCCTTTGTCTTTGATTATGCTTATGCTTGGTCTTATGTTTCTTGCGATGCTTATGTCGATGTCTTATGTCACACGCTTGACTTAACTCTTTTGTCTTTTCCTTTGTTTTCTGCTTCCGATTCCGAATCCGACGCTAGTGTGAACCAGCCTTAAAATGAGCGCACCGTGGGCTTCCTGGGAGACTAGCTTATAGCATTGCTTGTAGCTAAAGGAACTCTCGACGTTAAATACAGAGCTTTATTACCTTTACCTTTTACCTTTATCTAGTTTGTTTCTTAAGGCCCATAAAAATTGCCCATAATGTTATACCCCCATCTACCTTTCAATGATGATGCAATGTCGCCCCATGAAATGCAGTAATAAATGTAAACCATCTTATGAAAAAATAAACAGAAAAGTGATGCACTCATGAAACTCAAAACTTAATTAAAACTCAAATTTCAAACGTGTATATTAGAATGTTATTATTTAAACAGTCTTTCTCAACATTCAATGTAAAATCATTCCTATAAGTAAGTGTGCGCATGCAAAATATAATTGATTGATTGATTGATTGATTGATTGATTGATTGATTGATTGATTGATTGCTTGCTTGCTTGCTTGCTTGATTGATTGGTTGAAATTAAATAGTGCATGAGTTCGTTTTCTATTTGTGGAAAGTTGCGAACATCTAATGTAACACCACTTGCAAACTGAACATGATAAATTGAATCGTTACAGCCCATTCCAGAGAATTGTGACTCCTAGACACGAACATTGCATTTTGCAGTTTGCATTAAATGGGCGTCAATCATGTAAATGTTACAAAACAAAACAAAACAAAACAAAACAAAACAAAACAAAACAAAACAAAACAAAACAAAACAAAACAAAACAAAACAAAACAAAACAAAACAAAACAAAACAAAACAAAACAAAACAAAACAAAACAAAACAAAACAAAACAAAACAAAACAAAACAAAACAAAACAAAACAAAACAAAACAAAACAAACAAAACAAAACAAAACAAAACAAAACAAAACAAACAAAACAAAACAAAACAAAACAAAACAAAACAAAACAAAACAAAACAAAACAAAACAAAACAAAACAAAACAAAACAAAACAAAACAAAACAAAACAAAACAAAACAAAACAAAACGTATTTATCTAAAGGGACATTTTAGTGGTAAGTGGTACTCCTTTTCAAGCCAAAATTGGACAAATAAGCCGAGGACATAGTGTAAAATATCAAGAGGTTTTAATGATCCATCAATCACTGAAAATGTGGAGATGCAAATGAATTGATGAATGTTGTTTTATGAAATATTTCATTTTACGTAGGTCAGATCGGGTGATAGGCTACAGTTCAGAGGAGGAGCGCACACCTTCCAAAGATGCATTGCGAAGTCACCAAAACGTTAACACTGCATAGCTGTTGCAAACTAAACTGTTTCGAATTTATCTTTCCTTAATTGCTTGTGAAAAACGAATTCGAAACTCCGCTAGATTCAGTTCATTTATGATGTAGCCTGAAGTACGCTTTGTCATAAATTCATCAGTGTAAACATTGCACTGAAGCGACGCCAGTTAAAGCCTGTGATTGACCTGGCTCAAGTTCGTGAACAGTTAATTCTCTCAAATTATTAGATAATTGATTATGTATTTTACAAGTTATTTAGGATGCAACCAATATTATTCCAATGGTACGGGTTTTTAGGCAAAATAAGGGTTTTTTATAATATTTAATAACATATTTTTAAAACAGTATATAAATACTATTTAATAGTTATCAAAGGGATGTTGATTTAAAAAAACATAAATAACGGCAATGCTGACCCCAAAGGTCATAGACTGAAATTTTACTGTCGGCCGTTATAGTCGTTACACTCTGAGAATAACGTGTCGTTTTTTAATTATTACGCCTTTCATATGATGCTTGAATCAGTTATCTCAGAGTCCAGAGAACTGAGCAAACTGGTTATTTTACGATTTTATAGTAATTCTATACATTTTGATGCGATTTGGGACACAAATTCTAGGTGTTTTATTTACAGCCAGCTCGTACAAACTCTAAAATTTTAAATGTGTTGCTAAGGGTTGCCAAGGGTCTAAGAGAAAGAACAGAACCAGTTTATGTTGAATCATTTCGAAGAAAACAGTGTTTGAATATTGGGTATTTTCTTCAAGCTTCTATTAACCTCAAATTGAAATTAAAATTATAAACCTTTAGAAATGTCGAAATTACCTAAAACTGTAATAATTTTAAAGCTCTTTTACCAGATTTGCAATCCACGAGTTAAAACTAGCATAACAAATCGAAAGGGATTCTGGGAGAGTAGCATGGCAAAATATTTGTTAAGAAAAACAGTTTGAACAGATGAATGAATTGAACCGTTTTGAACAGATGAATGAATAACGAAGATTTTGGTGCATTTTTTGTCAGGATACATGATGATTTAGCTCCGTCATTTTCGAGGTTTTGATCAAGAAGCTCAGCCAAATGTGCGTTTACCAATTATTAAACATATTAAACATTTACATGTAAACATATAAGAGCGCACATTTCGGCTTTACAAAATATGAATTTGAAACTGCTACAGTAAGATTCTACAATCCTTGCCAAAATTAGTTGGCACGATGTGCATTCAACGGATATTTCTACAATTGTACACTTTGTAACCGTGCCATTGGACCCCCCTCCCCCCTGTGCAATGTTGCTGCTAGATAAAAGGTATTTCGAACTGATTGCCGAGTCGTAGGTGTCGGGATTTTCACAGCAACATTGTAAAGGGGCACGGGGGGAGCCAATCTCATCACCATCTACTTTTCGCGCGCATCACGACAATATCGTGCCAACAATACTGGCAATGATTAAAGCTTCTAAATTTGTCTAGTCTCAATAGAAAAGTTGGACCATACTCTAAACAGAAAAGTTTGGTTAAATGAAGCTAGCCGGTCATGAAGAATTGATGGTATCAAAAGCTTAGACACAGAAAATCTTTTAGAGCAAAGAAAAATCCATGACTGAATCTTGTGGCGAAACAGCTTGTCGTTCAATACGAAAAAAAGCACAATTTTGAAAGGTTATACCCTCCTCTGATACAAGCCCGCGATCGGGGAAGCAAGAAATATAATTAAAAAATAGCAAACAGAACAACTATTACACAGAGAAAAAACAAACTGACTTAAAGTCAAAGGCATTTCGATTTAGTGTTCTAATGTCTCTTTTTGAAATTTTCTTGTTGGTATAGTGAAGAGCAAATCAATAACTGATCCTTCGGTTGCTATGTAGAGCTCATGACGTCACGAGAAAACACAAGGCTTTGGAAAGTTTCTTTATTTCTTTCGTACGACACAAAACGCAGAAAGGTAAACAAACATTACCCCAATCAAACGGTAACAATAGGTAGCGCAAGAAAGGTCGTCCCAATCAGTACACTCAACAGTCAAACACTCGTTATAGGCTCGTCATTGCTCTGAGCAGACTGACATTTGATGACTTATGGAATGTGCGCGAGTGCAAAATTATACCGGACATTTTCATTGATTGTGCAATTTGTAAGCCTTAGTTTACAATAGCAACCTCAAAGTGTAAGGACAAGCTTTTTCTTATGAAACCCACGAGGTTAATCAACAACTGGTTTGTTACTGATTATAACATTACGTTCATCAAATACGCTCATTTCTGTACACACAAACGCATACGTTAGTTGCACCGGTAGGCTCACACTAAAAGATATGGAGCGTTTTCAAAATGAATTGGTTCGCAAGAACTACAACTGAAGAGTCTGAAAGAAAGTATATAGCCTGACAAAACCAGGATACAGGATACTATTAAAGTCCTCAATAAACTAAAAATCCTTATTAGAAGGGTTGCTGTAGTATAGTGAGAAATAAAAAGAACTATAACAATTTTATTTTCGATAGTTTTTGCTAATATCGATGTACTAGGTGGAACTTTGAAATAGCGATGTTTCATAAAATCACAATCTTTTAATCAATGTAAGAGGAACGAGACGGTGAAATCGTACGAAGGAATTCAGATACAGCATATTTGAATACTAATTTTTGCAACCGTTGAGCCTGCAGAAGACAAAAAGCATTCTAACTCCAGCCACAAAATAAGCGTTCGTGAGTCTAAAGACGACCCCATGCCAAAACAAGGCCCTCTTTTGCATAGTAACCTCTCCACAGCAACAACGATACCCTGCAGCGCAATATTTTCTCTGCGTGAGCAGCTGCATGACGCATCACGCCGGGGTTGCGGCCATATGGGCGTCTTGTTAAGCAAGAATAATGTCGTGGTAATGTCGACAAACAAGAAGATTCGTAAGGCCGTTTAGTCGAAGTTTAAAAAATACGAAGGGACGTCATGAGCCTTTCTACACACCATTATATTACTCAACTTTTTGAAAAGTTCAACAGTGTTTGATAACAAGTCAGTTTACAAGACTTCACTGATGTACGACTCAAATTCAGGCTACGATCACTTAGTAAACAGTGCATGTAAAGTTCAATCTTTCGGCGCACCGTGGCTAATTGTGCAGTTTTGAAAGTCTTAGATCAGTTTAGCCGTTTAGACAGCTACAGGATTGTGGTCTTACTTGACACAATATAAAAATTCTATAGAACCAGTAGGAAACTTTAGAAACGTTATGAAACGTAGGTAGAATACTAACTGTAAAATATCACAGCATAAAACTTATGCATGCTCAATAGTTTTCATTCGAAAGATTTCGTTTCATTTTGCTGCTTGTCCAGTATTATCTCTTGGAATGAATTTGATCTTTATTGTGTGTGAACTAATCCTGTTGTTAAACGCGGCTCAAATTCACTAGTGGGGAAAGCAGCAACAAAAGAAAGACTGAATTCTTTGAATTGATACAAAATGCGTTTTATTGACCGCAGAAATGCAATGCAATAATTCTTGTTCATTAAAATCGCTGCATCCTAGCTTATATTTGGAAAAAAGAGTATTTGAGATTTAACTTTTCTTAACAGAGAAACGTGTGCTGAAATTCATGTTCCCATTCATCTCTAGACGATTCTGTCTTCCTTGTAAACAAACCATGACGTCATTATGAATAAGACAATTGCCTCGATATGACGCATTTCCAGTATTTCAATATCTGTTGTACATGCCCAGGTTTCCAAGACAAACAGAGTTTATTGGTCAATAGATAACTTTGTCCAATCACAACTTAGCATATCGAGATCCATCAACCTATAAATATTGCATTCCATCAAAGTGACCATTCAATTCAGTCGCTATTTATTTGTGCATAGTGCAATGGCTGGAGCATTTCAACATATGTTAAAGTTAGTTGCCTTTATGGCTTCCCTCTACTTGGCTTATGGCTATATATCTATAAATCCAAGCCTAACGACTCCTGGCAAGGCATGGTCAAAGCGTTGTAGCTTCAAGCTATCAACCTTGTAGAGTCTGCCTTGGGATCTACAAACAAACTTCTTGAAAGGACGGCTTTTGTTGAGTCAAGATTTGGTGGGCGTCCAGGACCTTATCGATCCGGCTATCACGGGGGAATATGGCAAGTTGATCCAATTGCTTTCCGTGACACTCAGAACGTGGCAAGTCATCCTGCTTTAGCAAAGGCGTATAAGAGCATCAAAACTAAGTTTGGAATAGACTGGCAGAAGGTCAAATACGTAGATTTGCGCAAGCCTTTATACTCTGCCATCGCAGCCAGACTTTACTATAGTAACAAGCCCGCCATCCCTAGCGGAATAAGTGACCAAGGAAAATACTGGAAAAAATATTACAACACAAACAGTAGAACTGGCTCTGTGATCAAGTTTGTGGAAGATGTCATACTTTATGACAAAACTTTGACCCCGAAACAAAGTACAACTATTGGAGATGTAAACAAAGGCAGGAAAGTATTCATGCATAGGGGCGCTCGATACCATGCCACTAAGTATCCTGCAGTCGGCCATTATCAAGGCCCACATTTGCAAGGAATTTGTGGAAGACCAATCTGTTCTTATCCTGGCAAAGTGTGGGATGTATACACTTTGAATTTCTTTCTAGAAAATCCCAAGAAATATATACCTGGAACAAAAATGGTTTTCGCGGGAATAAAGAAGACAAGAGAACGCTTTGATTTAATCGCTTATCTTTGTACCCTATAGTAAGTCGATGTATACATCAACCATTTACAAGTTTACCGATTCATGCATGTTGATCCTTTTGATTTTGAGAAATTAATCTGGTTAAAACGTCATATATATAGATTCCTTGATGCCCATATTTTTAAAACAGTATATGGACACTATTTCATAGTTATCATTTTTAAGATTAACATTTTTTTTCATTTTTCCCTCTTATTGAGTAAGTATAAAATAGATAGGTGTCCCCAATTAGTTTACTTTATATGTAAACTAGATATTCATAGACACATTAATAAAGTTTATTAATATTATTTTTGTAAAACATGTAAAATGACAGTACATTTGGAAGAGCAAATCTTCACTTGTGGAGTGTTTTGTAAGGATAAACGTAAGTGTTGTAAAGAGATGTTGATTCAAAAAACATAAATAACGGCAATGCTGACCCCAAAGTTCATAGACTGAAATTTCACTGTCGGCCGTTATAGTCGTTACACTCTGAGAACGTGTCGTATTTTAATTATTACGCCTTTCATATGATGCTTGAATCAGTTATCTCAGAGTCCAGAGAACTGAGCAAACTGGTTATTTTACTATTTTATAGTAATTCTATACATTTAGATGAGATTTGGGACGCAAATTCTAGGTGTTTTATTTACAGCCAGCTCGTACAAATACTAAACTTTTAAATGGGTTGCTAATTGCCAAGGGTCCAAGAGAAAGAACAGAACCAGTTTATGTTGAATCATTTCGACTGAAGAAAACAGTGTTTGAATATTGGGTATTTTCTTCAAGCTTCTATTAACCTCAAATTGAAATTAAAGTTACAAACCTTTAGAAATGTCGAAATTACCTAAAACTGTAATAATTTTAAAGCTCTTTTACCAGATTTGCAATCCACGAGTAAAAACCAGCATAACAAATCGAAAGGGATTCTGGGAGAGTAGCATGGCAAAATATTTGTTAAGAAAAGCAGTTTGAACAGATGAATGAATTGAACCGTTTTGAACAGATGAATGAATTTTAAAGTTAATTTTGGGATGTCAAATCCAAGTGCACACAAAGATTTTGGTGCATTTTTGTCAGGATACATGATGATTTAGCTCCGTCATTTTCGAGGTTTTAATCAAGAAGCTCAGCCAAATGTGCATGCGTTAACCAATTATTAAACATATTAAACATTTACATGTAAACATATAAGAGCGCACATTTTGGCTTTACAAAATATGAATCGAACTTGAAACTGCTACAGTAAGATTCTAGCTTCTAAATTTGTCTAGTCTCAATAGAAAAGTTGGCCGGACCATACTCTAAACAGAAAGGTTTGGTTAAATGAAGCTAGCCGGCCATGGAGCTAGAATTGATATGAGGTTTAAGATAGTATATCAAAAGCTTAGACACAGAAAATCTTTTAGAGCAAAGAAAAATCCATGACTGAATCTTGTGGCGAAACAGCTTGTCGTTCAATACGAAAAAAAGCACAATTTTGAAAGGTTATACCCTCCTCTGATACAAGCCTGCGATCGGGGAAGCAAGAAATATATATAAATTAAAAATAGCAAACAGAACAACTATTAAAGTCAAAGGCATTTCGATTTAGTGTTCTAATGTCTCTTTTTGAAATTTTCTTGTTGGTATAGTGAAGAGCAAATCAATAACTGATCCTTCGGTTGCTATGTAGAGCTCATGACGTCACGAGAAAACACAAGGCTTGGGAAGTTTCTTTATTTCTTTCGTACGACACAAAACGCAGAAAGGTAAACAAACGATTACCCCAATCAAACGGTAACAATAGGTAGCGCAAGAAAGGTCGTCCCAATCATACACTCAACAGTCAAACACTCGTTATAGGCTCGTCATTGCTCTGAGCAGACTGACATTTGATGACTTATGGAATGTGCGCGAGTGCAAAATTATACCGGACATTTTCATTGATTGTGCAATTTGTAAGCCTTAGTTTACAATAGCAACTTCAAAGTGTAAGGACAAGCTGTTTCTTATGAAACACACGAGGTTAATCAGCAACTGGTTTGTTACTGATTATAACATTACGTTCATCAAATACGCTCATTTCTGTACACACAAACGCATACGTTAGTTGCACCGGTAGGCTCACACTAAAAAATGTTGAGCGTTTCAGTTAAGAATGAATTGGTTCGCAAGATCGAACTACAAAGAAGTCTGAAAGAAAGTATATAGCCTGACACTGAAACCAGGATACAGGATACTATTAAAGTCCTCAACAAACTAAAAATCCTTATTAGAAGGGTTGCTGTAGCTATAGTGAGAAATAAAAAGAACTATAACAATTATATTTTCGATAGCTTTTGCTAATATCGATGTACTAGGTGGAACTTTGAAATAGCGATGTTTCATAAAATTACAATCTTTTAATCAATGTAAGAGGAACGAGACGGTGAAATCGTACGAAGGAATTCAGATACAGCATATATGAATACTAATTTTTGCAACCGTTGAGCCTGCAGAAGACAAAAAGCATTCTAACTCCAGCCACAAAATAAGCGTTCGTGAGCCTAAAGACGACCCCATCCATACCAAAACAAGGCGGCCCTATTTTGCGGTAGAGGTTATTTCGCGAGCTTCAGAACGACATTTCGTGTCAAAGGACCCCATTATTAGAGCTAGATTTTAGGTTTCAGAGTTAGGTTTAGGACTAGGTTAGGGGTAGACCCTATCCCAGTCCCTAGCCCTAAACCTAACCTTTTATCTAGTCCTAATAACGGGACCTTTTGACGCGAAATGTCGTTCTGAAGCTCGCGAAATAACCTCTACCCTAATTTGCATAGCAATCTCTCCACAGGAAACGATAGTATATCAGTACACCCTTCAGCGCAAGATTTTCTCTGCGTGAGCAGCTGCATGATACATCACGCCGAGGTTGCGGCCATATGGGCGTCTTAGGGGGACCAGTACGTAATTCGAGTCAAAAATGTAAAATAAAAGAAAATCGCTTCAAACCACTTAAGTTGCGATGTTTATACTCTAAATAAACTCCCCTGAACAATTTATATGCATTTCTATAATAAAAGCCGTCGAAATTTGCGATTATTTCTTTGTCCACCATTGATCACTTGTCGTCTATTGTTACTCGGAGAAGACAATAAGGGGTGACGTCAGACACACCATGAGGCCAAACCAAACGTGGCTAGATCTTCTTCTGTGGCTAGTGGTTCAATATCCTCAACCCTGAATGAGTCATTCACTTCAACAAACATTAAATTTCTCCAAGAAAACTAAACTTTTTTCAGTGACAAGATATCTCTCTGGATTAGGTTTGGAGTGTCTGACGTCACTGAGGCGACAACCTTGTAATGGCGGACAGTGACTTTAATGCCGAATATTTTATTTGCCTGTCAGTTTAAAAGCAAGACTCTTGTGAATTTCGAGAGAAGATTGAGCAATTAACCATTTCAAATGGCAAAAAAGGCTCCAAGTTTTTTTCTAAATTTGACTCGAATTACGTACTAGTCCCCCTTTATTAAGCAAGAATAATGTCGTGGTAATGTCGACAAACAAGAAGTTTCGTAAGGCAGTTTAGTCGCAGCTTAAGAAATATGAAGTGACGTGATGAGCCTTTCTAAACACCATTATATTACTCAACTTTTTGAAACGTTCAACAGTGTTTGATAACAAGTCAGTTTACAAGACTTCACTGATGTACGACTCAAATCCAGGCTACGATTACTTAGTAAACAGTGCATGTAAATTTCGATCTTTCGGCACCTTGGCTAATTGTGCAGTTTTGAAAGTCTTACAATAGCTCAGTTTACTAGCCGTTTAGACAGCTACAGGATTGTGTAATTCTGGTCTTACACCATATAAAAAATGCCAGTAGGAACCAGTAGGAAACTTTACAAAAAGTAAGTCGAATACTGTAAAATAACACAGCATAAAACTGTGACGGTCAATAGTTTTCATTCGAAAGAGTTTCGTTTCATTTTGCTGCTTGTCCAGTATTATCTCTTGGAATGAATTTGATCCGGCGTTATTGTGTGTGAACTAATTCTGTTGTTAGACGCTGACGTTCATGGGGAAAACAGCAACACAACAGAAAGATTGAATTGATACAAATTAAAATAACACAATAACATGACTTTTGGAGGGCATATTGTTTATCTGTGGCCCGAGTAGCTTCATTTGCGCCCGAGCGCAGCGATGCCTTCTCAGCCAATCAGCAACAAGGCTGCAAATGTATTTGCAGGCCCGTCAAATTCAATTTTCGCCTGCTGAACGGCGCGTTTTCATGAGGGCAGTTTGTTATTTGGCCTAGTATATTGATGCGAATGCGTTTTATTGAATGGAGAAATGAAATGCAATAATTCTTGTTCATTAAAATCGCTACATCCTAGCAAATATTTGGAAAAAGGAGTATTTGAGATTAAACTTTTCTTAACAAAGAAGCGTGCGCTGATATTCATGTTCCCATTCATCTCTAGACGATTCTGTCCTCCTTGTAAACAAACCGTGACGTCATTATGAATAAAGGCAATTGCTTCGATATGACGCATTTCCACTATTTCTACATCTGCTGCGCATACCCAGGTTTCCAAGACAAATAGAGTTTATTGGTCAATAGATAACCTTGTCCAATCACAGCTTAGCATTTCGAGATCCATCAACCTATAAATATTGCATTCCATCAAAGTGACCATTCAATTCAGTCGCTATTTATTTGTGCATAGTGCAATGGCTGGAGCTTTTGAACATATGTTAAAGTTAGTTGCCTTTATGGCTTCCCTCTACATGGCTTATAGCTATCAGTCTATAAATCCAAGCCTAACGACTCCTGGCAAGGCATGGTCAAAGCGTTGTAGTTCAAAGCTATCAACCTTGTAGAGTCTGCCTTGGGATCTACAAACAAACTTCTTGAAAGGACGGCTTTTGTTGAGTCCAGATTTGGTGGGCGTCCAGGACCTTATCGATCCGGCTATCACGGGGGAATATGGCAAGTTGATCCAATTGCTTTCCGTGACACTCAGAACGTGGCAAGTCATCCTGCTTTAGCGAAGGCGTATAAGAGCATCAAAACTAAGTTTGGAATAGACTGGAAGAAGGTCCAATACGTAGATTTGCGCAAGCCTTTATACTCTGCCATCGCAGCCAGACTTTACTATCGTAACAAGCCCGCCATCCCTAGCGGAATAAGTGACCAAGGAAAATACTGGAAAAAATATTACAACACAAACAGTAGAACTGGCTCTGTGATCAAGTTTGTGTCAGATGTCATACTTTATGACAAAACTTTGACCCCGAGAGAAAGTACAACTATTGGAGATGTAAACAAAGGCAGGAAAGTATTCATGCAAAAGGGCGCTCGATGCCATGCCACTAGGCCTCCTGTCGGCCATAATCAAGGCCCACATTTGCAAGGAATTTGTGGCAGACGCATCGGTTCTAAACCTTGGTTAGTGTGGAATGTACACACTTTGGATTTGTTTCTACAAAATCCCAAGAAATATATGCCTGGAACAAAAATGATTTTCGCGGGAATAAAGAAGAAAAGAGAACGCTTTGATTTAATCGCTTACCTTTGTACCCTATAGTAAGTCGATATATACATTAACAATTTACAAGTTTACCGATTCATGCATGTTGATCCTTTTGATTTTGAAACATTAATCTGTTTAAAACGTCATATATAGATTGCTTGATGCCTGTACAAACGCATGATGGATGCTTTTCAACACACTTTAAGGAGTCGGTGTATTTTGTTTTGTTATTACCAAAGCGTACACAGCGTTGATGGGGCCCATTTGAGTTGTCAACCAACAGCAGTTGTGGGGCCCAAAAATGTTGCTGGGAGAGCGTTTGCAGGGGTATTAGGAATCTGACGACTTGTATATGCGATATCAAAAGTTGTAGTTTTCAGGATATTTGATGTTGTTGATTCTGAATTTATATAAAGCGTCAAAAATATCCAAGAAGTTTATATAATTATTGCATAAATCTGGTCAAAGAGTTTGTATCACATTATTTATATGCATAGAGAACGAAGAGCATACAATGCAAGATTGTCATTTTAGGTATGATTAAAATCTATATACATCAACAATAAAATGGCTTGGATAGACGTCTACGATTGGATATACATGTTTTTATTATCAAACTACTCGAAAAATTTAATTCTTAACTGAAGTTTCGAAACCTTTGTCTCTAGTGATCTGTGTGCTGATCCCTTATCAGAAAATAGTATGAGCTGCTAGCTACGGTAAGCGGGCTGACATCTTTTGTTCTCTGGCCCCAAGGCCAGAAAAAAGAAAACGCCTCCATATAAACAGCTCCTAAGGCATCTCATTGATGCTTGCTAGGTGATAAATAAGTAGAACTCAAAGTGGATTCTGTGTGCCGTACCCATTGCATCGTTCAGTAATTAAATGACCCTGACACTGGAACAACATTTGTCTAGAAACGTTCTTTAAGGAACATTACCAAGATCAACATGTTAGCTGACATGTGTGTGTGTATTTTAGTCAAAATGTTGAGTGTAGATGTTGGGTCTAAAAACTCGATAACCCAACTTTTTAAAGGGTAGAAAACATTTACGTGAACAAAAGAAATGTTGGAAATGCGTGTTCTGTTTGAAAATGGAGTCATTGGGGTAAAGTCGTCTCCCTGGTTGTCCTGTAGTTGATTTCAGAACCTTTCCAAGGTGCGAGTGGCACCTTAAATATTAGTTACGGGAGAATGCTGTCAAATATTTGCATAATTTCCCAGAATGCTGTTCGGTCAAGCAGAAGAAAAAGACGTGCTTCCGTTAGTAGCCCGAAACAAACTGCTATTGCTCGGCCCGTTGAAGAATTGAGAAGGAAAAAACAAAAAACAAAAAACAAAAAAAACAAAACAAAAAAAACACGAAAACCACAAGAATAAGGATTGAGGTTTGCTAGGAATGTCGAATTTTGGCTTCAAAAGGATGTTTTTGACAATCAAATGAGAGATGAATCACAGTGTTTCCGAGTGGTGTTGTATGACGCAAAAACACACATTTTCACAATCACCTCGAAACTAACGACTGCCTCCGCCAAAACTTGGACTCGAAGTCATTTTCCTTGCTTGTCAAAGTTTGGTGTTTTTACTAGGTACCATCATAAACTCATTTTTGGAACTTCCATCTAACGATTTGAGAAACCTGTAATATGTCAAACTGACCATGGTTCCAATTGGAATCATACTTTCAAGGGCAGGCACCAAACGCTTTACAGTTTTGTACATATCTCTCCCAACTGGAGCACAGAAGAAAGCAATCGATATATATCAATAGAAAAATAACCTTGATCACGAATTATTTTTAGTAAGATTGAAAGGCAAAACATATAAGAATATGAAATGAACAAAGATAAGTTTAAAAAGAAATTACTTGTAATGCATGGCTACCTCCGAATAATGGTATTACACACTAGTTCAGATTTTGGCACATGTCAGGCTAAATACAAAAAAAAATTTGAATGATAGGCAATTTTTAAGGATCATAATCAGGTCTAAACTAAGTAGAAAAATAGCTAAATAACAAGAAAATGTCAAAGGATTTTTAGACCAAACGCAAGAACGTTGAACTACGCGCAGTCCTGAGATTGATGTCGAATCAGAGACCAAAACCTGTTGATGCCCAATTCAATTTCATTATTGCATAAAATCTTCATTTGTCTCTGGAAAATCTTAAGTTAAGTGTGTGAGTTAACATTTATATCATAACCCATTATTATTTCAACCAAATTTCACTTACCGGCATTCATCACTGAACAGATTGGTCCAACATAAGCCACGTGCAGTTTTTATTGTCAGTCGATAGACAGCTTAACTTCGTATGAATGTCAAGAAGACACGAAATTAAAAGAAGAAACTTCCATGAATTTAGTGGTTTCCCTACCAAATTAGTTGTAAGTAAGACACTAGAAATATCCAAGTCGTATGAAATAAATGATGAAAAAAATAAGCTTCTTCTTTGTACGTATATCCTTGAATTTTGAATGATTTACACAGAAAACCCTGAATTGTAAATCTTAAGCTCATTCAATAGTTTTCTTTCCCTTTTTGTTTCATTAAGTCATGACAATTTGTTTATTATATTGTTAATATGCTTGTGTGTGTATATTGAACCGATCATGCATGCCTTGTTCACTCACACTGAGGAAGGTAGCTGAGACTACCGAAACATGTATGTAAAATAAAAAGCTGCAGAATGTCGTACATTCTCTAACTATTGCAATAAAGTTTCTGCAAGGCTTCCTTCTGATCAAAATAATAAAAGTTCATAGAATGACCGTGAAGCACATTGCCTATCTTTTCGTTCATTTCTTTTTTGCAACCGTTGAGCCTGCAGAAGACAAATTAAAAGCATTCTAACTCGCGCCACAAAACGTGCGTTCGTGAGCCTAAAGACGACCCCATGCCAAAACAAGGCCCTATTTTGCATAGTAACCTCTCCACAGCAACAACGATACCCTGCAGCGCAATATTTTCTCTGCGTGAGCAGCTGCATGATGCATCACGCCGAAGTTGCGGCCATATGGGAGTCTTGTTGAGCAAGAATCATGTCGTGGTAATGTCGACAAACAAGAAGTTTCGTAAGGCAGTTTAGTCGAGGTTTTAGAACTATGAAGTGACGTCATGAGCCTGTACAATAAACGCCATCATATTACTCAACTTTTTGAAAAGTTCAACAGTGCTTGATAACAAGTCAGTTAACAAGCTTCATGTAGGCTTAAATCTAAGCTACGATTACTCAGTAAACAGTGCATGTAAAGTTCAATCTTTCGGCACCTTGGCTAATTGTGCAGTTTTGAAAGTCTTAGATCAGTTTAGCCGTTTAGACAGCTACAGGATTGTGTAATTCCGGTCTTACTTGACACAATATAAAAAAAATTTATAGAACCAGTAGGAAACTTTAGAAACGTTACGAAAAGTAAGTAGAATACTGTAAAATAACACAGCATAAAACTGATGCTCAATAGTTTTCATTCGAAAGATTTCGTTTCCTTTTGCAGGTTTTTTATTATCTGATGTGATCTTTATTGTGTGTGAACTAATTCTGTTGTTACTAGTAAACGCTGAAGTTCATGGGGAAAACAGCAACAACAGAAAGATTGAATTCTGTTGAATTGATACAAAATGCGTTTTATTGAACGGAGAAATAAAATGCAATAATTCTTGTTCATTAAAATCGCTACATCCTAGCTAGCTTATATTTGGAAAAAAGAGTATTTGAGATTAAACTTTTCTTAACAGAGAAACGTGTGCTGAAATTCATGTTCCCATTCATCTCTAGACGATTCTGTCTTCACTCGCAATCAAACCGTGACGTCATTATGAATAAAGGCAATTGCCTCAATATGACGCATTTCCACTATTTCTACATCTGCTGTACGTGCCAGGTTTCCAAGACAAATAGAGTTTATTGGTCAATAGATTTTAATTACTTTGTCCAATCACAGCTTAGCATATCGAGATCTATCAGTCCTATAAATATTGCATTCCATCAAAGTGACCATTCAATTCAATCGCTATTTATTTGTGCATAGTGCAATGGCTGGAGCTTTTCAACATATGTTAAAGTTAGTTGCCTTTATGGCTTCCCTCTACATGGCTTATGGCTATATATCTGTAAATCCAAGCCTCACGACTCCTGGCAGGCATGGGGAAAGCGTTGTACTTCAAGCTATCGACCTTGTAGAGCGGTCTACCTTGGGATCTACAAATAAACTTCTTGAAGAGAACGGCTTGGGTTGAGTCCAGATTTGGTAGGCGTCCAGGAACTTTTCGACCTGGCTATCACGGGGGAATATGGCAAGTTAATCTAATTGCTTTCCGTGACACTCAAGACGTGGCAAGTC
The DNA here is from genome assembly GCA_029948255.1 of Telmatactis stephensoni. Taxonomy (NCBI): domain Eukaryota; kingdom Metazoa; phylum Cnidaria; class Anthozoa; order Actiniaria; family Isophelliidae; genus Telmatactis; species Telmatactis stephensoni. The sequence continues at coordinate 1,116,504 of JALIZF010001925.1, forward strand.
ATCCTGATTTATCGAACGCTCACAAGACTATCAAAGGTTGGTTTGGAATAGACTGGCAGAAGGTCCAATACGTAGATTTGCGCAAGCCTTTATACTCTGCCATCGCAGCCAGACTTTACTATCGTAACAAGCCCGCCATCCCTAGCGGAATAAGTGACCAAGGAAAATACTGGAAAAAATATTACAACAGTGGAACTGGCTCTGTGATCAAGTTTGTGTCAGATGTCATACTTTATGACAAAACTTTGACCCCGAAACAAAGTACAACTATTGGAGATGTAAACAAAGGCAGGAAAGTATTCATGCAAAGGGGCGCTCGATACCATGCCACTAAGTATCCTGCAGTCGGCCATTATCAAGGCCCACATTTGCAAGGAATTTGTGGAAGACCAATCTGTTCTTATCCTGGCAAAGTGTGGAATGCAGCGACTTTGTATACGTTTCTAGAAAATCCCAAGAAATATATGCCTGGAACAAAAATGGTTTTCGCGGGAATAAAGAAGAAACAAGAACGCTTAGATTTAATCGCTTATCTTTGTACCCTATAGTAAGTCGATATATACATCAACAATTACAAGTTTACCGATTCATGCATGTTGATCCTTTTGATTTCGAAACATTAATCTGATTAAAACGTCATATATAGATTGCTTGATGCCCGTACAAACGCGTGATGGATGCGACGACGTTTTGTTATCACCAAAGTGTGCACAGCAGTTGACGAGGCCCATTTGAGTTGTCCGTCGGCCAACAGCAGTTGTGGGACAACTGCTGTTGGCCGACAAAAAAAATGTTGAAAAATGTTGCTGGGAGAGCGTTTGCACAGGTTTTAGGAATCTGAAGACTTGTATATGCGATATCAAAAGTTGTAGTTTTCATCAGGATCTTTCCGTGACGTTGTTGTTCAGTGAATTTATCAGTAGACGGCGTCAAAAATATCCAGCGGGACGTTTATAAGTTTTATACTTATTGCATAAATCTGGTCAAAGAGTTTGTATCACATTATTTATATACATGCATAGAGAACGAAGAGCATACAATGCAAGATTGTCATTTTAGGTATATTAAAAATATGTATAAAATCAACAATAAAATGGCTTGGATAGTTAGAAACTAGACGGTTGGATATATTTTCATTATCAAAGTACTGCAAAAATTTAATTCTTTACTAAAGTTTGGAGACCTTTGTCTCTAGTGATCTGTGTGCCGATCCCTTATCAGAAAACAGTATGAGCTGCTAGCTAAGGGGCTGTTTATATGAAGGCGAGCCAGTCTGGTAAGCGGGGCTGACTTCTTTTGTTCTCTGGCCCCCAAACCAGGGAAAAGAAAACAAAAGAATTCCGCCCGCTTACCGGGCTGGCTCGCCTCCATATAAACAGCTCTTAAGGCATCTCATTGATGCTCGCTAGATGATAAATAAGTAGAACTCAAAGTGGATTCTGTGTGCCGTACCCATTGCATCGTTCAGTAATTAAATGACCCTAACACTGGAGCAACATTTGTCTATAGAAATGTTCTTTAAGGAACATTACCAAGATCAACATATTAGCTGAGTGACATGTGTGTGTGTATTTTCAAAATGTTGAGTGTAGATGTTAGATAACTTTTTGTTATAATTTACATCGTATATAACAACTTACCCTTATAGGAAATTAACGCTCCAAGAAATAAAGGTATTTGAAATCAACACGATTAAATTAACACGAACTGATGCTTTTGAAATATATAGAAAATTAACGCCAAAGACAAGCCAAAATGTCCATTGAAATGACATTAACGCGATGGACACAAATATTATCATTTATGTGACCTATATACTCGTTGAAAGTAATATATATACAAATATAATAAATATACTTGTTGAAAATGATGACAGGAGGTCATCGAAACGTCCAACTAATTGCGTTAGTTTTTCTTGTTAAAAAATCTATATACTCATGCAGCAGAAACTCTGGCATTAGTACATGATGAAAACGAGAATGAAGAACGTCACGCACGCGTAAAAAAGGACGTGCGCGCCATGTCTGCGTCGTCATCGTTTCGGTTGTTCAAGGTGACCTCATGAAGACGATGGCAACACGTTCTTTTTATGTACTTGCCGTCGTCTTCACATGGTAACCCACAGCTGTACTCCTGTCGAAAAAGACAACCCCGGAAGACGACGACACACTTATGAAAAGGAACGTTCTCGTGCCGCCCGTGGTCCTTATTTTATTGCCATGTGTCACGTGACTTTACTTTTCCAAAATGTAGCAAGTTCTTCAGTGGCGTATCATTTCCCAATGAGCAAGAATCACTGGTATACGATATACATCAAGGCAAAGCATACATTAAGGACATTATCACAATAAACAACAGCGTATTAAGTTCTTCATTTAGAATAATTCGAGCCGTTTTAGATTACCGTCTGACCTAATCCGAATAAATTGTACAACTGTTCTGCATTGTCACTGGTCGATGCGAAACCGAAATGTAAAAGTTCCGTTTCAAGTTATCTGGATAATTGTGAACGAATTGAAACCATGCCAATACTGGTGCTCAAAGCATGACGTTCTTACCATGTCAATGTTGGAACTGTCAAAACCAAATAGTGTTTCACCGCTTTTATAACACATCTCTTCTGAGGTAGACCCACCACAAAGCGCTGCATCACTTAATTAGCCTTTTCACCAGTCGACTTTGTTGATTTTGGTTTTGGAGCAAAATCCAGAATTTGAGATTAACGTTTCACAGTTTTGTACATATCTTTTCCAACTGTTGTACAGAAGAAATCAAAACCGCCTTTAATAGCAAAATCAATAGAAACATAACCTTGGTCACGAATTCTTTTTAGTAAGATTGAAGGGAAAAACATAAGAATATCATAGGAACAAATATTATTTATTTATTTATTTATTTATTTATTTATTTATTTATTTATTTATTTATTTATTTATTTATTTATTTATTTATTTATTTATTTATTTATTTATTTATTTATTTATTTATTTATTTATTTATTTATTTATTTATTTATTTATTTATTTATTTATTTATTTATTTATTTATTTTTTATTTGCAGATTCAGTTAACATATTTACATAGTTAAACTAGGTGGCAAAACAATAGGACACGTAGTCCCCTACGTAGGTTTAGCCACTCGCCCCAGCCCCGAGTTTAGTTTAAAAAGAAATTGTCATGTTGTTTACCTCGACTGAGCGTATTACACACGAGTTGAGTTTTTCACACATCTGCGAAATAAAAAAATAAAAAAAATTTCGTATGCTAGGCAATTTTCGAGGATCATAATCAGTCTAAACTTGGTAGAACTGAATAATAGCTATAAATAAGAAAAAGTTAAAGGGATTTTTGGAGCAAACGCAAATACAGTGAAGTATACGCAGTTTTGAGAATGATGTCGAAGCAGAGACCAAAACCTGCTGATCCCCAATTTCATCGCACAAAATCTACATTTGCCTCTAGAAAATCTTAAGCTAAATGTGTAAGTTAACATTTATAATATAGCCCATTACAATTTCAACATTTTGACTCTTACTATTACTCACTTATCAATACTGGTTGTGTGGTTGTCTTGTATAAATAATATGATTGCCTCGTTTTCATGACAGATTCTGGACGGCCTAAAGCCCTGGGCACGAGCAATTAGACAACAGACAATGAAAACTATGTTGGATTTGTTAAGTCAATCAATCAATCAATCAATCAATCAATCAATCAATCAATCAATCAATCAATCAATCAATCAATCAATCAATCAATCACTTTATCAATGAGTGATAGTGACTTTGGCATGCATGGGAGAGAGATATCGACCACACACAGGAAGTTAACTTATATGAAGCTGCTCCAGAAGGAAAGGGCGCACCTACACACTAATTACCGCTCGATATACGGCAAGTAAAGCAAAAGAAAGTCCTCTCCCTTAATCTAAAGGCTCGACATGTAGCGGGGTATATATAAATTTTCTATTCTATTGAGACGTTTAGAATTTGTTCAGGATTAGTTCATGTCGGGGCACGTATTTTAAATTGTTTATTCTTTTGATCAAGTTCTCCTACGTTTAGTTTTAATCAAAGCTGGTGTGATCTAGTGTGATCTATTTTTACCCAATCAGAACTTATATGCCAAAAACCTGTCAATTGAAATGACAGACAAGCACTGAATGTCTTTAAAGAGCCAAACTATTTCCAGCCCGACATCAGTTGATGAAGTTGAGCAAAATCGAAGTTACATTGTAGCTCTCTACAAAAGGTGACGGGCACGCCGATCTTGATCCGATTGTATCATGGCTGGAGCTATTATTGATTACATTTTCAGAAGGATTGTTGTTGTGGGATTCCTTTTTTGCACCATTGAAAGTCAATCGACGTTAGATCCAGGTCTCACTACTCCAGGAAAACATGGCAAAAGTATAACTCTAAAAGCTATCAACCTTGTAGAGTCTGCCTTGGGATCTACAAACAAACTTCTTGAAAGAACGGCTTTGGTTGAGTCCAAATTTGGTGGGCATCCAAACACTTATCGACCTGGCTATCACGGGGGAATAATGCAAGTTGATTCAATTGCTTTCCGTGACACTCAGGACGTGGCAAGTCATCCTGCTTTATTGAAGGCGTATACGAAAATCAAAGCTAAGCTTGGAATAGACTGGCCGACAGTCCAATACGTAGATTTGCGCAAACCTTTGCACTCTGTCATCGCAGCTAGACTTTATTATCGTAACAACCCTGCAGCCATCCCTAGCGGACTAAACGACCAAGGAAAATACTGGAAAAAACATTACAACACAAACAGTACTAAAGCTGGCTCTGTGACCAAGTTTGTGGTAGATGTCATGCTGTATGACAAAACTTTGACCCCGAGAGATATTGCAAGTGCTGGTGATGTAGCCAAGGGCAAGAAAACATTTACGAAAAGCTGCTCTCAGTGCCATACCGTCGATGCTGGCGGTAAGCATAAAACTGGCCCAAATTTGCATCAAATTTGTGGCAGACCCGCCGGTTCTTTACCTGACTATTCATATAGTTCAGCCATGGACAACAAGGGCATAGTGTGGGATGCAGGGACGTTGTATACATTTCTACAAAATCCCAAGATGTATATACCTGGAACAAAAATGGTGTTTGCTGGAATAAAGAAGCAACGAGATCTCTTAGATTTAATCGCTTATCTTTGTACCCTATAGTAAGTCGATACACACCTATTTCAATAAACGTTGTCAGTATGAAGCCTACGCGACTCACCCGAAAGGGAGTATGGGTAGAAGTTAAAAAATAGATAAAACCAAATGAACATCCCGGCAGGACAATTCAAATTCAGCTCCCTTGAACTTGTACACTAAAGAACTTCACTTGTTGATGCTAAAATCAAAGCAAAAGCCGACAAGAGAGTAGAAGTTTTGATACTACCCATGTTACTTTTTAGTCTAGTCGCGTAGGATTGTGACCTCTCGCGCGTACGACAACCTTTATTGAAATAGGTTTATACATCAACAATTTACAAGTTTACCGAATCATTCATGTTGATCTTTTTGATTTCGAAAAATTAATCTGTTTAAAACGTCATATATAGATTCCTTGATGCCCGTACAAACGCATGATGGATGCTTTTCAACACATTTTAAGGAGTCGGTGTATTTTGTTTTGTTATTACCAAAGCGTAAACAGCATTGCCAAGGCCCATTTGAGTAGTCGACCAACAGCATTTTTTCGGGCCGAAAATGTTGCTGGGAGAGCGTTTGCAAGGGTTTTAGGAATCTGAAGACTTGTAGATGCGATATCAAAAGTTGTAGTTTTTAGGATATTTCCGTGATGTTGTTGTTTCTGAATTTATATAAAGCGTCAAAAATATCTAAGAAGTTTATACTAATTCAGTATTGCATAAATCTGGTTAAAGAGTTTGTATCACATAATTACTCGTGCCCAGGCCTTTAGGCCGGGAACGAGTTATAAACTGCAAATGTTTTTTTTTCCCTGTGGTCGTCTCGAGAATGCAGCATTCTTGCACAATCGGTCACGTGCTACCCCCTGATTGGTTAAGAACGTAAAAAACAATGCCCCTCATTCATCACCTCCGTAGTGAACGCCAGCGAGGAACTTTAGGAATGCAACATGGCCGACTACAAAGAAAATAGCTTTCAGAGACAGGCTTTTCCTGCAGTGGCACAATGTAATTTGGAGCTTTTAACTCGAGGTATACCTATATACTTATAAGAGCTTCAGAATGGGCTGTTATTTTGAGCTTCATCTCCAATAGCTTGACCAAATATCGAACTCTAAATGGAGTACTTGAAAGAGAACCCTCGCGATAAACATGGATAAAGAGTATTTCCTATGAGCTGTGAATCTACGAATTTCTCATCCTACATGTTGCTAAACGAACATACGTAGAAGCAAGTCAATTGTATTCCTCATTCAAGCATTCAAGAGATCTTGAGAGGTTTTTGTACTGAATTTTAATACGGAATTCTAGAGCAGACCATTGCATGGAACGGTTAGGTTCCATTGACCTTGTTGGTCACGTAACGTCTTTTATTATTTAAAACATCCGAAACATGAACGAAAAAATTCACGATTTGTTATTGTGTCAAAAACGCCGTTGTAGAAGTCTTTACAGCAAACAATTGAGATACATAGTGAAATAAAAAGTTGAATAAACTGGTATATTCGCTGGTAATATTTTGCATGTCGACTAATAGCTGCTGACAGACAAATAGACTAATCAAGATATTTTTACTCGTGCCCAGGCCTTTAGGCCGGGAACGAGTTATAAACTGCAAATGTTTTTTTTTTTTTTCTCTGTTCGTCGCCAGAAGAGGCCTTTCTTGCGCAATCGGTCACGTGTTAAAGCTCCTGATTGGTTAAGATCGCAAGGAACAATGCCCTTCATTCATCACCTTTGAGCGAGTGCGAACTCTTCGAAGGTCTTCGAAGTGAACGCCAGTCAGGAACTTTAGGAATGCAAGATGGCGGACAGCCCAAAAAATGGCTTTCAGAGACAGGCTTTTCCAGCAGTGAGACAATAGAAAATGGAGCTTTTAACTCGAGATATACCTAGACACTTATAAGAGCTTCAGAATGGGCTGTTATTTTGAGCTTGATCTCCAATACTTTGACCAAATATCGAACTCCGATGGAGTACTTGAAAACTGAAGCTCTCGCGACTCGTAGCAATTCCTTTGAGCTGGAAATCTACGAATTTCTCACCCTACATGTTGCTAAACGAACGCATATAGAGGCAAGTCAATTATATTTTTCATTCAAGCATTCAAGAGATCTTGAGACGTTTTTGTAATGAATTTTAATACAATTCTGGCCAGACAATTTATTTATATATTTTCATGGAATCAAGGCTCTATTTGACCTGATGCGTTTGGTCACGTAATAGATAAAACATCTGAAACATGAACGCCGAAAAAATACACGATTTGTTATTGTGTCAAAAACGTCGTTGTAGAAGTCTTTACAGCAAACAATTGAGATATATAGTGAAATAAAAAGTTGAATAAACTGGTATATTTTTGCATGTTGGGATAAAGGCAAACACTAAGCTGCTGACAGACAAATTGACTAATCAGATATTCTCTAAAAAGGTCAAAAAAGGTCTTTATTATGTTACGGTTAAGTGAAGAATGCGTGAAACGGCTCGGGGAGGAGTACGCACGGGGCCGGTCACTGAAGGGCTCAGGGGCACGAGTGAACGCACGTGTGCGTCTAGTTTAGTTTAAGTTAGCCGATTCGAAAAGGGTCTTTATGTTACGGTTAACTATTTCCCGAAATGGTGAAGAATGGGTGAAACGGCTCGGGGAAGAGTACGAACGGGACCGGTCACTGAAGCCTCTCCTAAAAGGGCTTCCGGGGCACGAGTGAGCGCACGTGTGCGTCTAGTTTATATATGAACTAGACGCACACGTGCGTTCACTCGTGCCCCGGGAGCCCCTTTTAGGAGAGGCTCCAATGACTCCCCGTTCGTACTCTTCCCCGAGCCATTTCACGCATTCTTCACCATTCCGGGAAATATATAGTTAACCGTAACATAAGACCTTTTTTGAATCGGCTAACTTCAACTAAAGAATATCTGATTAGTCAATTTGTCTGTCAGCAGCTATTAGTGGTTGCCTTTGTCCTTCTATTATCATACATGAGTATTAAATATCTCCGACATGCAAAAAATATTACCTACAAATATACCAGTTTATTGCTGCGAGCGTAGCGGCAGCCTTATATTCTTGACGGGGTCCCTGTGTTATCAGTAGCCAGTTGAAATCTCGATTTTTTCATGGATGATGAAAACGTCATCAAAATATCCTTGGAATGCAGGGCTTGGAATGATTGGAATGACGTCGTGCGTCAAGCATGATCAGCGGTATTCTTTATGCTAGGATAGCAACTGCGCAGCCACATGGTAAATTGGGATTTGCGATTTGTCAAGGATTTTCGATTTGTCAAGGATATTCGATTTGTCAAGGATCAGCTTGTCTAGCTAAGTTATCGTTGTTATTCAGATTTATCATACCCCGTCCACTGAATCCTGCTTTGTATTCGTGGAAGTGTTCAGCAAGGTCATGAACTGTTTAGTGATATTTCTCAGGAAAGACAATCGAAGCAAGACGATATAAAGTTGCATTCCAATGTTCTCCTCTTCAAAGAGGTAAAATCTCTTTTAGAAAGCCACACGATATCACTAAAATTTCTGGTGAATCGAAATTTTTCTTTCTTTACGCAGACTACTCTCAGTAGTTCAGTTAAATCCACATATATTTATGCATTCTCTATACATTACAAGGCAAATTATGTGTGAGATATTTATCAAGCACTCTTTTAGCTGCCAGGGAGCGATATACACCCTTTCCTAAACAAACTTTAATCAATTAGTTTTATAATCATTGCTAACACTGTTTGTGATTGTTTGAAAAAGCAATATATTTCAGTGAATAAAATGTACTTGTACATTTCTAAAACCTGTGTTGTCGTAGTCAGTAGTTTAATAGGACCAGTTAGTTTTATAATCATTGCCAACGCTAGCCGTTTGTGATTGTTTGAAAAATTGCTTTAATTTACTCAAAGTGCTAAATATTTTGAACTGTGTGTGTCCGACACTGAACCTGGAAAATTATGTTCTGTAGTTCAATACTGAAGGTCAACTAGCAGTGTTGGTCACACAACGCACAGGAGATTTGATATATCAGACAAAGCGGTGTACTTTCGTGAGTTTTAGGGGAACAGTTCTGCTAACGTGGATACACCAGCTGTTTTCTGCTCGCAGCATTTCACTTTCTATTAGAAATGGCTAGTCTATTTATTTATTTATTTCACTATGCATCTCAATTGTTTGCTGTTAAGACTTCTACAACGGCGTTTTTGACACAATAACAAATCGTGTATTTGTTCGTTCATGTTTCGGATGTTTTATACTATGAATACAAGACGTTACGTGACCAACAAGGTCAAATGGAACCTACCGTTCCATGCAATGCCAAAATTCCGATATTTATAAATTTCAGTACAAAAACCTCTCAAGATCTCTTGAATGCTTGAATGAGGAATATAATTGACTTGCTTCTATGTATGTTCGTTTGGCAACGTGTAGGATGAAAAATTCGTAGATTCCCAGCTCATAGGAAATAGTCTTTATCGCGAGCCGCTTCATTTCAAGTACTCCATATAGGTCATTTAGAGTTCGATATTTGGTCAAAGTATTGGAGATGAAGCTCAAAATAACAGCCCATTCTGAAGCTCTTATACGTTTCTAGGTATCTCTCGAATTGAAAGCTCCAAATTACATTGTTTTAGTGCAGGAAAAGCCTCTCTCTGAAAGCTATTTTCTTTGTAGTCGGCCATCTTGCATTCCTAAAGTTCCTGACTTGCGTTCGCAGTCGCTCAAAGGTGATGAATGAAGGGCATTGTTTTTACGTTCTTAACCAATCAGAAGTAGCTGAGGACGAACATAGGAAAAAAAAACATTTGCAGTTTATAACTCGTTCCCGGCCTAAAGGCCTGGGCACGAGTAATTAAAGAGTTGAGTTTTTTACACATGTGCGAAACAAAAAAATATTTGTCGTATGCTAGGCAATTTGCGAGGATCATGATCAGTCTAAACTAAGTAGAAAAATAGCTAAATAACAAGAAAAAGTCAAAGGATTTTTGGAGCAAACGCAAATACAGTGAAGTATACGCAGTTTTGAGAATGATGCCGAAGCAGAGACCAAAACCTGCTGATCCCCAATTTCATCGCACAAAATCTACATTTGTCTCTAGAAAATCTTAAGCAAAATGTGTAAGTTAACATTTATATTAAAGCCCATTACAATTTCAACATTTCATTTACCATTACTCACTTACCAATACTGGTTGTGTGGTTGTCTTGTATAAATATGCTTGCCTCGTTTTTATGACAGATTCTGGAGAGCCTAAAGCCCTGGGCACGACCAATAAGAGGACAGACAATGAAAAACTGTTGGATTTGTTAAGTCAACCAACCAACCAACCAACCAACCAACCAACCAACCAACCAACCAACCAACCAACCAACCAACCAACCAACCAACCAACCAACCAATCAATCAATCAATCAATCAATCAATCAATCAATCAATCAATCAATCAATCAATCAATCAATCAATCAATCAATCAATCAATCAATCAATAGATCGATCGATCGATCAATCAATCAATCAATCAATCAATCAATCAATCAATCAACCAATCAATCAATTTATCAATGAGCGATAGTGACTTTGGCATGCATGGGAATGAGATCTCGACCACACATTTTGTTTATGATATACAGAGAGCCGTTAAGGGGGGCGGACATTATTTACAGGGAGGGGGGCTGGTGCAAATAGAGGGGGCCACAGATTTTTATGCTCATTCTGTAAGAATGTTAGTGTGTATGTATGTAGAAAGGGGGAAGGGGCTATCAAAAATTCTATTAGCCCATTCTATTAAGACGTTTAGAATTTGTTCAGGATTAGTTCATGTCGGTGCACGCATTTTTTAAATTGTTTATTCTTTTGATCAAATTTTCCTACTTCTGATTTTAATCAAAACTGATGTGATCTAGTGTGATCTATTTTTACCCAATCAGAACTTATTTGCCAAAAACCTGTCAATTGAAATGACAGACAAGCACTGAATGTCTTTATAGAGCCAAGGTATAAGCCTTTAGCATTATGACGTTTCATACCTCTCTCTATACCACAATCCTTTTGGAGTACCTATTGTTCATCAATTTAAGAATATAATGTTTGTATTCTCTAGGGATGTTTAAATTTGAATATGTATATGTAATAGGACTCCATATTTTCAAATTGGACAGGCGTGGAGTCCTATTAATTATATAAGCTTAACTGGCCAACATTTTTGGTACGATTCATCTAGCTTCTTTGCAAACCAAGCAAGACAGCTTGTACAAACGAAGTACATTATTCATGATGAGTTTTTGAATGCAAAAAAACATCTTATTGAAAATAAAAATATACACTGTAAGGTCCATGAAATACATTTTATTGGATGATTAACTTTTTCTGAACATTTTTATTTACCAATTTCATTCAGAAAGTGTTTTCATGCAAGCAGCGAGGCCGATACACTGTAAAAATGGATTGGTTGATTCTACCAATTAAAATGGTTACAACCATTTCCAATTGGTTGTTTTAACCATCAGGTTTTGGTTGCAACAATCTCACCAATACAATTTTGGTTAAAATAACCATTGTAATTGGTAAAAGCCGTACTAATAAAATCCACTACACATAGAAGTAGGTAGCTTAAGTATAACACAGCAATAGTAGTAGACTTAGTAAAATCCCGCGTTAAATGCCATTCTTTCGAGCTCTAGTATCATTTTATGTAACCAATTTGGTTTTTGTTAAAATTACCATTTTGATTGGTAATAATTCACTAAGGTAGAGAGGTAGAGTATATTCAATATACAGGGCCGTAGCAAGCCTTGAAAAAACAGCCCCAGTGGGCGCTACGGCCCTGATATAAGCGTATATGAAATACACGGAGTGAAATACTGGCAGAATCAAGTCAAAAGCGAATATCAGGCCGGAAATGGCAGTGAGGTATATGAGTATAATGCGTAAAAAAACTTTGTATCTAGAAAAAAGTTGATCCTATCTTACATGCAAGAAAAAAATTGCAAAAGGTATCGCTACTTTTTTCTGAGAAAAAAAGAAAAAGAAAAGAAAAAAATCAAAGTAAAATCAAACTTCCTCTACAAAATCCGAGGAAAACTGGTTGCTACTCTTTAGCAAGTGACCAATGAGAGCTCTGTATTTCATCATGTGACACATTTGAATCGCTTGGCGGCGAGGCAGCCATTTTCAGTTGAACTGTTGGCGTGGAATATCTTTTGCTTCTCCAATCTCTTCTCTTTGTGCTAAAATCGCTTATTATTCTTGTGTGATGGAACAAAACAAGCTTAGAAAAGTTTTTCTTTTAAATGGCATTGTTTGAGTGGAAAAACTTTGGTCTTTTATCGCAATTGTCCGAAGAAGAAGCGATCTACAAAATGGCGGTTCGAAGCTGGTCTCGTGAATTACTTGAGAATGGTAAGTAAGTTTGCTGTATTTTCGATTTACTTTAGTGGCGTACAAAAACTTTCTCTTCATATCTAATGATTTAGACTTGTGAAAGAGCAGAAACAGCAGAGACTCGTACTGCAGAGCTTACTTAAGTTATGTGAAACTTAGCCGGGAACTAATAACTAGCCGCTTGTGATTACAGTAAATCAGTGAGACTATAATATTTGACTCCTTTATCGTTCTAGACTTCCCGTGGACATGATATGAATATTGCTTTCAACTTGTATGAAATTGGTAAGTGATATACTACATATGTACTTTAGTTTTCTTGTCATGATCAAGATTTATGAACTTCATGCATGGAACTTAACTGAATTCTATAAATACAATTAGCTGGAGAACTGTGTTAGCTTCTTTTATCTGCTACCATTTTTGTTTTTGTTTTCGAAGCATTGCTATTGTGAGCATTTGCTCCAGATAAAGAACTACGAGTGAAAAGTTCATATTGTTGAGGAGGTTGCCAAGGGGGTCCTTGTTCCTTAAATTTACTGGAATTCCAGGGAAATAGGTCAAAAATGGCTGTAATCCAGTGGAATTCCAAGAGGATATAAAGGCCAAATTCATTAAAATTTACCTGGAATTTCCAAAGAGGATGGCAATATTTCATGCTGGATTTCCATGGGACCAGGGGAGTTAAAACAGACCTCAACAGGGGGAGTGCAGATAAAGATTGGAATAGCCCATTTTCAAGATTAATGATGGATCTATTTTTGTAGATGAGTGCAAAATATTGAATTAGATATTAGGTGTTGCATGTTTGCTCATGATGCCTTTAATTTCTCATTATAGAGTGGTACTCTTGATGATGTTCAGCCAATGGCAGTTTATTTTTGCTGAAGGAATGGTAGCCCATCAAAGCTGTAATTAATTCTGATCAGTTTTTTACCTTCCCAATGTTCAGTACCCAAAAAGTAGACAATGCAACAATAATTTCTGAAATTTATAAGTGTATGCAAAGTTTCTTTTTTGTCACAACTGCAAAAAAAGTGAAAGATTGTTTAGCCAATTGGAGTCATATGTCAATACAATGTCTCATTCCAAAGTGGAAAAATCAAATACATATATATATAGTATAGATGTTCTGAACACCTTTCAATCACAGAAACAAAGTGCTGAATGTCTGGGAGTCATTGATATACCAGGGCAAGATTTGCATTGCTTATGCTTGCCTTTTGGTGTATGTCTTGCTGAGGCTGTTGACATACTGGCAGCCTTGCTTGATACTCTTTTGTGGCATTTTAGTATATTTGAATCTGTAGTTTTTGTTTAGAGAACAGAACTTGTAGATTATCAGATTTTGTCTTAATGAATTTGACACTTAACTGACATATATATTCAGTGGCTATTGGCTGTATTCATGACAAAATTGAAACTAGCATCTATTCGGTAAAACTATTGGAGTAGATTTTTCATTTGTGTTGCCTGTAAACAATAAGCCCAAAGGGTTATGTCATTTTGACCCCACTCTCCACACCAGAATCCTTTTCAAGAATTTTTTTATATTCAAGTGTTACAGTGCATTTCACATAACTTTTGAAGATTATGTGAAGTGCACTGTAAATTCCTTCAAGAATACAAAGTAGTTTTAATTAGTGAACAAAAACTGCTCAAAAGGGTTCTGGTATAGAGAGAGGGTCAAAATGTCATCACGCTTTGGGCTTACTGTGACTTGTTTACATATTTTTGTCTATAACTGAAGTTGTACATATTAGCCTATATTGTCATCAGTGTGTCCCCATACAATAAAAATGTTGATATAACCAAATGTCTAATTGGTTAATTTAACAGCATAGTTTTACCATTACCAAATGGTTAAATTAACAGACTTCAACCAAAAAGAATTGGTTACCTCAGACCCACCATGGGTACCCTTTGAAATTGGTCAAAATGACCACACATTGGGTCAAATTCACCATAAATAATTGGTAGTTCTTACCTCCAGAAAATGGTAGTTTCAACCATTCCAATTGTTAATTTTGACCAAAACATCTACTGTTTGAAATAACCATTATTTATGTTTACCTCAGACCCACATTTTTAACCAATTTTACTAGGTTAAAATAACCAGTCCATTTTTACAGTGTACTCGCCAAAGCAAACTGAATTTCAACTGGCTTCAAAAACTCTCTCAAATTTGTTCCAGGCACAAATTTGCATCGAATTTGTGGCAGACGCGCCGGTACTTCTCCTGGCTATTCATATACTGCAGCAATGGTGGCATAGTGTGGAGAACAGCGACTTTGTATACATTTTTACAAAATCCCAAGAAATATGTGCCTGGAACAAATCAAAAATTGTTCGCGGGAATAAAGAAGCAACGAGAATTCTCACATAAAATCTCTTATCTTTGTACCCTATAGTAAGTCGATATATACATCAACAATTTACAAGTTTACTGATTCGTGCATGTTGATCCTTTTAATTGATTTTCGAAAAAAAAATGAATCTGGGTTAACACACATATATTGATTCTTTGATACCCGTAAAAACGCTCTCAAAGTTAGCCAACAACGCCTTACATTGCTGGCTCTAACATGTTGGATGCGTTTCAATACATTTTAAGGAATCGGAATCACAGCGTTGCCTGGGCTCATTTGAGTTGCAGACCAACAGTAGTTTCGGGGCCAAATTGTCGTTGTTTGGGAGCGTTTGCACAGGGTTTAAGAATCCAAAATCAAAAATTGTAGACGTCAAGATCTTTCCGTGAAGTTGTTATGGATTTATAGAGTATCGAAAAGGTCCCAGAAGTTTAAACAAAATTGCATAAATCTAGTCAAATAGTTTGATTGTATTACATATACCTTGAAAAATGTAAACTCTAGACAATGGCTTGGATAAACGTCTAAAAACTAGACGTTATATATATTCGGCATATATTTACATTGTCAAACTATTGCAAAAATTAAATTCTTCAATTTACTGACCTGGTTTCGAAACCAGACCGGTGAGACCAGTGTCTTTATGTGTGATCTGTTTGCTGATCCCTGCCCGTATCGGAAACTAGTATGGGAGCTGCTAGCTAAGACAGCTAAGGTATGTTATTGATACTTGCTAGAAGATAGATAGCTAGAGTAAGACACAAAGTGGAATCTAAGGGCAGCAATTTTTGCATCACTCACTAAACTGACCCTGACATCGAAAAAACATTTGTTTAAAAACTTTCTTTAAGGAACATTATTACCAAGATCAACATGTTTGCTCATATGTTTGTGTATTTTCAAAATGTTGAGTGTAGATGTTGGGTCTAGAAACTCGATCACCCAACCTTTTAAAGAGTAGAAAACATTTTACGCGAACAAAAGAAATTCATTCATTTTTATTTACATCAGAAGTTTCATCATTACAACTGGTAAATCAGTCTAAAGTAATGGTAGTATTAAATCACATGTTAGATAACTTTTTGTTAT